>NDGM010366862.1:0-35346 GCA_002564305.1 Octomys mimax | reverse complement strand
AACTCAGGACCCAGCGCTTGTCAAGCAAGTGCTTATTCTACTGAGCTATCTCCTTGGCCCCACATCAACTCTTACTAACTTATTAACTTAAAACTCTTTCTAACTTAAAAGAATAAAATTTGCATCACATACATGCTTTTCATTCTTATTTTCAATTTAGATTCATCTGAACGGATCCACAGCAACACGAGTGGTGCACATGCATGGGCAGCACCCGGCCTTTCTGGACGAGTATATCTGATATGATAAACCACGGTAAGCACCACTTTCTCACATACTCGTCACCGCCTGGTGGAGGAAACCGCAGTCCTTTCTCCTAGCTTTCTGCATGTGCTTGTGGCAGTCCCCAAGCTCTTGCTCCTGACTGCACCCCAGAAGCTCAACTGTTATTTCTCCGTTTCCCTGTGCTGTCCGCAGCCTCTGCTAGCCAGCCTGGCACTCTCCATGCCTACGGGAGCAGCGTTTTTGTATCTGACCCGTGTGTGAGGTCAGACAGCACTGGTCTCCCGAGCGTGGTCGGTGTGCCCCTGTGGTCACCACTCCACTGGCTTGCTGCAGAGGGCAGGAGCTTGTCCTCCAGTGCACTCAGTAGTGACCCGCAGCATGCATGTCCCACGCTCGCCTTGCCCACTCCTTGCTGGAGACACACCTAGTCACTCCTGACCCGTGGCTCTGGTGAACTGAGCTGCAACCATCATGGGAGCCGTTGGAGCCAGGTCAGCAGTGAGACAGTGTGTGAGGTCACACAGCAGCTCTCCCTTCGACTGCTGGGGGACTGCCTCGACTTCCAGTGGCTGTCCCTACTCCCACTCCTGCAGAGCACAGAGGCCCTGGTCCCCACACCGTGGCCAGCACCTGTTGCCTTCTGCCTTTGTGATCACACCTGCTCTTTCAGTCATGAGAAGACCCCTCCTGTGGCTTTGATCTGCAGTTCCCTGAAGGTCAGGGACCAAGCCCTGACAGGAATCCACTGGCCATTTGTGTCTTCTTTGACCCACCTCCTGAGGTCTGTAGCCCATCTGAAACTAGCTTACTCGCTTTCTGGTATTTTTAAATTTCCTTACATACAATGCGTAAGTGTCTTCTCGTTTCCCTTTTGGCGCACACAGACAATCATTTTAGGGACACAGTTTGTACCGAGGAGTGTCTTCTCACTGACGTGCAGCTCTCATGCTGGCCACCCCAGTTCCTCACTCTTACACAGACGCTGCCCATCAGCCCGCTGTCCTCTGCATCTCTGCGGCTGTCCACTGCAGGGCTCCTTGTGCTGGGCCACCTCCTTGGGCTCCTTCCACGGGCTTGGGTCTCCATAGAAATGAGGAGGGTGATGCGGGACTGTGTTTGCTAAGGAGGAGCCACCTGTGTTTAAGTGAATTATGTGCAGAATCTCCAAGCTTTTTGGGTAATATGAAGATCAGTGCTTTTCAAAAACATCATACATTAACGATCAGCATCTGCATGCCAGGCTGCTCTCAGCCAGCGAACCGGCCAATTTCCAACTGCTGGCTGCTTACTCTACACAGCTTGCCCAGCTAGGGAGCAGGAAAACACCACGCTCGAGGGCACCTCAAGTCCCACACAGCACTGCCCCTGCTGCTGCTTCTGCTGCACTGCTGCTGCTGAGAGCACAAGGGCACCGAGGGCACCGGACCTGTGCAGTAGCCTGTGCCTCCCGCTGCACGCTGTGGCCCTCAGGATGTGGATAAGTGGGGTATGCAGACCGACACGTCACTGCGGAAGCGATCACACACTCCACTCTGCACCTTGAGATCTCTACACAACACAGAGATTACTTCTTGTTTTCTTTTCATCGTTGTGAAGTGCTTCAAACTGTGAACAGAAACATGAATTCCCAGCAGTACTCTGCGGGAATCCTCAGCAGTGAGCCGAGGCGGGGTCGTGCGGGTGCCGCAGGGCACAGAGGGCCAAGAGCGAAAGGGCCCGCGCAGAGGGTGGTGGGCTTCAGGGATTGGCCCTTAAAGGGTCTCTCTGAACACAGAATAATAGGATTTTCTAAAATCAGCCCCAGGGAAGTGAGGCCACAAGGCAAATGGGCCTGGGAACCCGCCTACCTGAAAGCACTGTGGGCTGCACCTGTCTCACCAGAGCCAAGAGGGCGGCTGCAGAGCCGGTGCCCGTCCCGGCCCAGTGGCCCCATGGAGCAGCACACTAAGATCCATTTGTGGTTTATTTAAAAGCCAAATCAAGAGACCAGGGAAACAACCTCTGAACAGATGGGGAGATGAGCTGCTCTGGGACCTGGCTCTGCTGCAGGAGGGCTCCCTGTCAGGCCAGGCTTTCCCCCACAAGGGCCATGTCTGAACAGACTCACTGTCCTTTCCCAGGTCTGGGAGCAAATCCCCCGTAAAGACTGACACGGGGACGTTATGCAGGACGCAGAAAGTCAGAGAGCCCTGCCCAGGATGCCTGCCACATGCGAGCAACTTAACTGATGCATACTGCATTCTGATGCCATGCTGAGGGGTCTTGGCGATGTGGGTCAAAGGGGCACTGGGCCACACAATGTCCCATGCCTCCTGGGTGCTCCACTGGGGGGTGAGGGAGAGAGACAAGGGAAAGGGAGGGGAGGGAAAGGGAGAAGAGGAAGGGGGAGGGAGGGGAAGGAGGGGAGGAGGAAAGGGGGAGAGAAGGGCGAGGGAGGGGAGGGGAGGAGAAGAGGGAAGGAGGGGAAGGGGAAGGAGGAGGGTGGGAGGCAGGGAGGGAGGGAAAGAGCGGGAGAGTGCATATCCTCAGGCCAATGCTGCTGGGATCTGAGGAATGTGCCTCTAGACTTCAGTGTCACCATGGAAACCAGACACCCTGGAAGGTGTGACACTTAGTGGAGGGACCACAGAAACTAAGCCTCAGCAGAAAGCAGAGAAAAGCACTAGAAGTGGGTTTTTCCTTTAAAAATTGACTCATTCTCTAGAAGCTTCCAGTTTCACTGTAAGTATTAGATTCATCGTGCCTGCAGTTAATTACAGGTAGCTAATTACAGATCCACTTCGCAACTTTCTAACTCTTCTGGAAGACTGGAAAAGTTATCTTCAGAAGAAAAAGATAAAATTTGGCAAGTGTTTAGCCTTCAGTGCAGAAAGTTGGGCCGTGTTGAAAAGTCACAGCCTGAGAGGCCTGCTCTGGAGCTGGTCCTGTCCAGTACAGCTATTCTATCCAAAAGCCACTCTGCCTTGCCCTTGGGCTGCTCACGGCAGGTGCCCAGGGTACAGCCCCATGCCCTGCAGCTCCCAGCCTGAAGCTCAGTTCATCTGTGTGTGTCAGAGAGCAGAGGCAGGAGCCCATGCTGGGACAGTGGAGGATGCTTGTCCCCTTGGCTGGGCTGCAGCAGGGCCCTGGTCCAGCTGCTGTCCAGGTGCTTCCAGGTGTCCTCTGGTGCAATTTGCCTTCAGGCAGAGAGCAGAGGGCAGCAGACAAATGCCCCCCACCCGTGGGCTGGGCCACACCAGTCCACAGAAGGGTTCAAACAAAAGCCCAAGGTGTCCAAGGTGTACAAAGTTTGCTCCCCACTGTCCTCACACTGGAGCCACCGCTCAGCTCAGCGCTGGCCTCCAGGTTGGCCAACACTGCAGGTTTCACACCTGCCAGTCTCGAGGTCCTGTGTACAGTTCCTAAAGTCTGTCTCTCCCCCCACAGGCACACACACGTGCACGCACACACACGTCCTGTCTTTGGGCCTAGGCCTGTCCCACAGGAGGACCCCATGTGCATTCGGGGCTGCTGAGAGGCTCTAGGGCCCCCAGCCCCTCGGGCCTGGACCCCTTTCCTGCCCTCTGCACTGCAGAGGTGATGGAGACCCAGCCTCAGCATGAGCAGGCCACAAAGCTGTGTGACTTCACCCCACTTTGCAGGCACGGTCCCCAGACACAGTCCTGGCAGAAGCACCAGGCTCCTCCCAAGCCAGGTCCACTGTAGATGTGGATGAGCTGATTGACTCCTGCAGCAAGCCACGGCCACAGGCCTGCACATTCAACCCACCCTGCGCACACCTGGCCAGCAAGGGACTCACTGGCATCTGCCACTCTGTGGCTACCGCATCAGGGACTTAACAGCTGGAGGGGCCTGGCTACCCGTCTGCAGGGGGCCGACGATGCACAAGTGGTAGATGCCTAGGCAGAAGCAGGTGAGAATTCTGACCTCATGACAGGGGCCTAAGCCATGTGTGGCTACTGACCCCAGGGCCTTGGCATGGCAGCCTGGTCTGAGGTCAGCTGCCCAGGTACCGGGGATGGGAACAGTGCCAGCCACGCTCAGAGGACTACCTGGGGCCACATTGACCATGGCAGGACACAGGCATGGCTCGGGCACATCAGCCTCTAACACCCACTGCCAATACTGCTCACTGAATGATCAGAGAGAGTAGACACTGGGGGCTGAGAGGGGTCATAGCCCGGCAGGAAACAGGTGGCACAGAGGGCAGGACGAGGAGGCAGCGAGGGATGGGGAGGCTGTGTGGGCAGTGCCAGGTCCAGCCAGGCAAGGCTGGCCAGCAGATCATGATCTCATCACAGAGGCTATGACTCAAAGGTGGAGAAGAAATGACAGGGTGGGGAGTAAAATCCCTCTAAATAGTATGGCACCAACTCAAAAGTTGAGTTAAAAAATAAGTGCCTGGGTGTGTCTGTGCCCAGCCTTACTTGGGCTGTGCATGTTCCATGCCTGAATGGTGACAGCACGGGTGTGGAGTGACGGTGACTTGCATCTCTCTGAATCTCCTGATTGGCTGCACTCACACACAATTAACTTACCACGCCACCAAGAGCAGGTAAGCAATGGCCAGTGGAAGACACACAGGCCTCTTCCCCACCAACTCTGGGCCCAGCACCCTGCTAGGGTCTCTGCTCTCAGGCATAGCATGAGGTTCCTGTGCTCCCAGCCCAAGTGGGCCCCAGTGGGGTAGGACTGACCCCGTGGGCTTTAGGAAGGGATGCTGACAGGACTAGGAGCAGACAGCAGGCTGCACAGAGCTTCTGTGTCCCAGGCCTTGAGAGGGGCACAGCATGGCGCCACTCAGATGCAGGGCAGTGCCCAGTACATGCGGAATCCCTGCATGGGGAGCAGAGTCCTACATCCAAAGAAGAAACCGTGGCCCTCAGGGAAGAGCCCTGCCCAGACACTGCCAGTCACTGCTGTCTCGCAGGGAAGGGCTTCTTGAGGGCCTGAGCAGCCCCACACATACGTCCATTGCCGAGGGCTCTCACTGAAGATGAAACTACATTCCCTGTGTTCCACCTATGTATAGAAACACAAGCCAACATCAGGGCAAAACCCAGGAGCTGCCCAGGCCTGGGCCGCTCCTCAGCTTCATGGGAACCAGGGACCGTGGGGCCTGCACCCTGCCTGAGGCTGCAGTGGCTCCGGCCACTCTGCTCCAGTAAGGAAGCCATGGCTGCTTGTGCTCCCTGCAGGAGCCGACACACCCCGGCCTCGCTCCATCTCCCTGGCCAGCCAGGAGGGGCCTCAAAGGCACAGTGAGGGGCCCAGAGTCACTGCTGGGGTTGCCAAGCATACCCCAAGCACACCTCTTCCACCTATACAGCAGATGTGGACAGCACAGGCTGAGCCAGCTTGGGGTGGTGATGACTGACTTCACCTCCACCCCAGGTCTTCTCAAGTTAGGGACCCAAGAGATGGCAGACCCGTGCTGAGCCACACTGTCAAACCCTCCAGAGGGAAGGAAGCCTTTCTATTTGAATCACTCCTTGTTCATTCATTCATTCAGTATGGCACTGGTGTTTGAATCCAGTGCCTTCACTCTGAGTTATAGCCCTAGCCTTTTATTTTTTATTGCTAGGATACCCAAGAGGGACCCCATGAGTTGTGACTTCCTGCCTCAGCCTCCCAGAGCACTGGGGTTACAGACATGTGCTGCCACCCCCAGAAAACCCTGTGTTCAGCTATTTCTGCATCCTCTCCTTTCATAAAGTAAATTCACCAACTCACTGTCAATAAGAAAACATTACTTGGCCTGAAAATTAGTAAAAACCTATAATTCTTGGCATATTTGCAAAATACAATACCGGGTCCCAACCCAAATTCTGAACAGAGACCCTCGTGCTTGTCCTGCAGGAGGGAGGTAGCTCAGGCGAAGCCCCAGAGGCAGCAGCGATGCTGGAGGTCAGGTGGAAGCTGCTGGGCACAACGCAGGCTGGGCACTGGGAGCGGGGACACTGGCTGGCTGGCCAGCACGGGGAAGCGCAGTCTGTGTGAGCTGGTATGGCTGGCAGCCTGTGCAGCCCAGGATGCCCGGGCAGGCAGGTGCAGCAAGGGCTCAGCTTTGAAGTGCGCCCGGCTGCTGAGAGTGCAGTGAGATGGGAACAGCCATTCACGCTCTGCCCTCCTTTCCCAGAGGCCAACAAAGGCTGTGGCTCAAGACCCCTCTGCCTACTAGAGAGAACATCCAGTCTCATCTCAAAGGCAGGGAAACCAAGACACAGAGAAGTCTAGAAAGCAAAGGCCAGCTGGGGGCAGAAGCCCCTGAGGTGGGAGGGGGAGAGGGAGCAGACCTGGGAGCATCACTGCAGAGGGCCAGGGCCTCGGGGCAGCAGGAGGGGGATGCTCCAGGAGGCTGGCGCACTGGATAGGAAGTAAGTCGCTCTGCGCCAGCGATGGCTGAGCCAGATAGGAACAGCAGAGACAGCAGAGAGAAGGGGTGGGAAGGGCTGAGCCTCTGCAGGCACTGCCAGGGCCAGAGAGGTGGGCGGGTGAGAGGAAGGGCCACCACCTGCAGGCGGAGTGGGAATTAAAGAAAGTGTTCGACCTTTGTCACCCACCTAGCCCAGGAGGGGGCCAGGCTCACCCCCCCACACACACACGCACATGCATAGGGCAGCCCGTGTGCAAGGAACTGAGGCCAGCACAGAGCATGGCAGATGGACACCCTGTGGGCCGCAGAGCCCACTGAAGGCCTGGAACACACCTGCTATGCGGCAGGTGTGTGGACCCCATGCACCCTGCAGCCAGGTGGGGTGCTACAGGGAACATGCAGCTCCACCTGGCCTTCACCAGGGGCGGGAAGACAAGACTGGGAGGTGCAGACTGCTGACGTGTGAGTCTCATGAAGCAAAGGCTACTTTCTTTACAACCAAGCAAGAGGCAAGAGGTTCTTACCACATCCTGAAATCATGCTAGGAGGATGGGAGGAGGCTGCAAAGGTTGCAGCTTTACATTTTACTGGGGAGTGAGTAGAGGCCTTCACCAGCCCCTAGACACACGAACCACCTTCTACATGAAGGAGAATCTCTTCTCTCTCGAGGGCACATCCCTGGCTTGATACTGAACTTTTGGAAGGTGTACCATTGCTGAATCGCGCATGGGCCTCACACACGAAGTGACTCTTGTCTCTCACTGGCGATCTCTCTGAGAACAGCCTGCCATTACCCGCCCCTGGCCAGACACCGGCATCAGGCTCTCAGCAATTCACGCTGTCAGTATAATGAGAGGGAAGGGCTGCTGCCAAATGCAGACCCAGAGCACTCACGCCCTGACACACCCTGGACGCACACTTCAGGCACACACCCAGATCCCTTCACAGTGCTCCAGGTATAAATCTGGGCCAGAAAGTCAGTACTGCGTCAAAACTACAATACCAGCACTCTGGAAGGCTAAGGCTAGAGGATTCCAAGTCTGAGTCCAGCTTGAGAAACTCGGTGACTTAAAGAGACTCTGGCTCAAAATACAAGCTAGGAGACAGTCTAGGGATGTAGCCCAGGGTGAAAGCTCTGTGCTCAACCCACAGTGCTGCAAGAATAAAGAGTGGAAAACAGTAAGTAAAATGAGCACAGTGTCCGCGCGGCACTTGGTACTTCCTAAAACCAAGCAAAGAATATAAATGTGGCGGCTGCTCTCTCTATGTGTCCCCAGCAGCTGGGCTCAGAACTGACAAGGATTCTCACTGAACAGAGATGCAAATGTGCCCCCGACTGTAGTTAGTAAGGCACAGGTGTGAGGAGACTGTCCACTGTGCCAGGAGGCCATCGTGTCACCCAGTGTCCCTGTGTGAGATGCGATGTGAAAATGTCTTTCAAAGGTTAGCACAGTCCCTTCCAGAAGCAGCTCCCTTTACAAGAAGAGGCTTCCCTCTCTCTCAGCTACCTGACCGGCCATGGCTCCTGTAGGCCTGGATGGCAGCAAACTCATCCCAGCCTCAGTGGAGTAATGGGTGCGGCCAACCCAGACCTTCTTCCTTCTTACAGAAAGCTGACCTAGGTGGCAGCATTTCCATGCAACTCACTGCAATCCCACCACAGACTATTCAATCAAAGCTCTATCAAATGCCTTCTATCAATGAGCAAGCCCAGGAATCAATGCTGTGATCTATCCCACATCAAGTAAATGGTTTCAGACAGTGCATCTTACATTCTATTTTTCCACGTCAACAGTCACCACTGAGAGCCTGCACTGAGCCTTCTGCTCCTGCCGAATTCCAACCCAAAGGACACCTTTTTAAGGGCAAGAGTGGCCTCAGCAGGCGCCACCACCGTGCCCGGCCAGCCTCAAGTGCTGATGCAGGGACTTCTCTCCATGAGTGTCCCAGGCCTCCGTCCACCAGCTCCAGACTCCACCCTACCCTGCAAAGTAATTCAGGAGAATAAAGCAAGCACAGAAACGCGAAACTACAAGGGAGAAGAGAGCCAGAGAGAGGAAGGTTTCTAACGATTTCTGCAAAAAGTCTAAGAAAATTACTTCACCTTATGAGTACAATACATTTTGTATCTCCCTTCTCCTGGAGCTTGGTCCCAAAGGCTGTGCTCTAGATGCCGGCAGATGTCCGTGTGGCCCCACGCCCTGTGGCTTCAAGAGAAGACACAGCTGCCATTATTGTCCTGTCTTTGGTTTCCTCCACAGTTAGCCCACGGATTAGAGGGCGCCTCCTGTCATCCTGATTAGGAGGAAGTGACACCACAGTACTGTGGGTCCACACTCACTGCCACGGAAACCAGGGCTGCTTCCCTGGTGTTTCTTGTCTTTGGCACTGTGAATGGCATCATGCCAAGAACATGGAATGTTCTTGATTGTACAAAGTTCCAGGTCTAATGGGTATCCTGCACATAGGAGAAACAATAACGCATTAATAATAGAATGACCACATAAGACGGGAAACACTGATGATTTTCTCTTAAAATATTTAACTCATTAGGATCAGAAACTCACCCATATGGAGAACCATGGCTGAGAACGAGCACTTGCCAGGTCACCCACACAGGATCTGGGGAGGCCACGAGTGCACGCTCTGTCACCCACCGTATTAACTTTTCCTGTAACTATGGTGGTGGTGACTTCAGACACTGGCAAGCCTGAGGAAGTGCACGCTCTCGGACCTAATTGTCTTAATTACAGAAAACAGCAGAACAACACGTTGGAATAAATTTAATTAGGATTTAGAATTATCATCTGAATAAAGCCTTTACCTAAATTTTAATACACAAACCCAATTCCTGTGTGTGCTGATGACGCAGCACACACGTGACCGCATAATGCTAAAACGCCAAGCTAGTGGCAGCCTCCTCACTGTGGGTAATAGTTTAGTCTTGGGCACGTCACATTTCAGAGAGGCTAGTAGTCCTTCAGAGCACTACTCGGTGCAGCAACTTCTCATTGCAAGAAACTGTGGACAATCCCCAGGCGCCATATAAGGGGGCTTGACCTAACATAAATTTGCCACAGTCTTTGAAAAAAGTTGAAATACGTTAGTGTTCAGGATTCATACCTGGAATCAGGAAAGACAAAGCTCCAGGTGTAACAGGAGCTGAGTGCACAGTCCTTTGCTGAGCACCTACCATGTGGTCGGCACCCGTAAGCTCGGGGACGGCCCTTCCCCGGCACACGTGGTCGGCACCCATAAGCTTGGTGGACGGCCCTTCCCCGTCACACGTGGCCGGCACCCATAAGCTCGGGGGACGGCTCTTCCCCGTCACACGTGGTCGGCACCCGTAAGCTTGGTGGTCAGCACCCATAAGCTCGGTGGCCGGCCCTTCCCCGTCACACGTGGTCAGCACCCGTAAGCTCGGGGGATGGCCCTTCCCCGTCACACGTGGTCAGCACCCGTAAGCTCCGGGGACGGCCCTTCCCCGGCACACGTGGCCGGCACCCGTAAGCTCGGTGGCCGGCCCTTCCCCGGCACACGTGGCCGGCTTCCATGGCGGCTCAGTGAGGAGTCCTCTGCTCTGCCTGATTCATGCAGTGTGTCAGGCCACATGGGAACTCTGTTTCTTCAATGCTTGCTGCTCTCTAAACCCACAGCTGATGGAGACCCTCCCAGCACCACTCATGAAACCTGGCTTTCATAAGAGCCTCACAGGGAAAGTAGCTATTGACCTCTAACAGGACACGAGGGCAGAGAGGAGTCACAGAAGGAGGTGGAGACAGCAGCACTGAGGACAGGGGCCTGAGTGTCTGTGCCTGCCACGTGCCCCACATACTCTCGGAGACAGCTCTGAGGGGAGGGCCACGCCTCCAAAGGCACATGCCCCAGGACACAGTGACAGCCACAGGAGTCCTGGCCAGCAGCTGCAGAGGCACCTCATCCCCAGCTCCCTGCACACTGTACCGCTCTCTGCTTCTCCTTCATCTGCAGAATCACAACCATAACAACACTCTGGCCCACAGATGAGTCAAATGTCCACGTATCTGTAGAACTGCCACAATACCACATAGCTCTGGTGTGCTGTGCCACCACCACCTTCTGCCATGGTGTCTCAGTTACTTTTCTCTCACTAAGACAAAAATACCTGATGCCCAAAAGTAAGGAAGGAAAGGTTTGTTCAGTTCATAACTTGTGGAGATTTCAGTCCATATTCAGCAGGCTCTAAGGCAGGGTGACACAGGGCAGAGGGCAGCAATTCATGGAGGCAAAAATAGCAGAAGCAATGAGTGCAAAAGGGAGGAGGAGCAGGCGAGCAAGCCCCGCCGCCACTGCCTGCAGGCTGCCCGCCCTGGAACGGCGTGACCCTCACACCCGTAACCCCAGCACTGGACCGCGGATCAATCACAGTCTCAAGAAGCTGCCTCATGACTGCATGAGGCTTCGGGGGACACCTAGACACAGACCGCACACATGGAATGTGCTCTTCTGATTCAGGGGCAGATTCCTGCTGGACCTCAGGTCCGCTCCAACGTCCCCTCTGAGAAGTTCTCGCAGGTCTAAACCCGCTTCAGGCTGGCTGTCCCTGTCCCCTGCACCGTGCTCTCCCGCGTCTTGTGTTTGCCTTCACTGCCATGCCTACCTTCCTGAATTTCTCCACCTGGGCCCAACCTCCCCAGTTCCCGAGTCACTTTCACTCTGCAGCTGTCACTCCCAGTGCAGCCCCTTGGTGTGGCGCACACTCTGTGGACGACCCACAGGTCACCACATGCCCTACGGAACTGCTTTCATGTTGGAGTCCAGCCTTGAGAACAGCTGGGAAAAGCTGGGAGGCAGCTCCCGTGTCCGTGCGAGCCCTCAGCAAACCGTTTCTCAGTGCATGTTCGGTAGATGCTGCGCACTTGGTTGCAGGTTTTGAAAAGCAGGGGGCAGGGGATACAGCTCAGCAGGACGAGTGCCTACCTGGTAAGCACAAGATCCTGAGTTTGATTCCTGGTACTCCCCCCAAAAAAGAAAAATAGTTTCAATAAAATGTTAAGAAATTAAGGGTTGGGAAGAGCACACTGCTTTAAAAGGCATATTGTGCACACATGTGTGCACACTCACAAACCACACACTTATATAAAAATGCCACTTAAGAGAATTAAAAATGAAGTCACAGATGATATTTCTGAAACACAAACTTGGTAAATAACTTGTATCGAAAATATGCAAAGAACTTTTAAAACTCAATAGTAAGAAAAAAATTCAATTTTAAAATAGGCCAAAGTTCTGAAGAACTTAGGTGGCAGGTAAGCACAGAAAAATGTTCTACAGCCCGAGATGTCAACACAAGTGGAACAAGAAGATGCCACCGCACACCTGTGGGATGAGCCACACCCCAATGCCAAGGACCCCAGATGGGTGCCAGCAGGATTTGGGGCAGCAGGATCACTCAAGGATGCAGAAGGCTGCAGCCCCGTTGGGGGGCATCTGCAGCACCAAACATGCTCTTACCACAGGGCCCAGGATTTCCTGCTCCTTGGCACTTAGACAAGTGGACTCAAAACTTCGTTCCTCACAAAGATGGGCATGCAGATGCCTATAGTACTTTTATTCATAATGCCATAGCCTGGACAGCAACCAAGATGTCCTCCAGTAAATGAGTGGAAACCACAGCACAGCCAGGGAACACTGTTACTCAGAGCTGAGAGAAACGAGCCATCAAGCCCTAAAAGACACAGAGAAAGCCTAAATGCCTGCTACTAGGTGGAAGAGGCCAGTCTGTGAAGGCTGCAGGCTGTGTGGCCCCAGAGGTGACCCTGCGAAAAAGCAGGGAGACAGGAAGGCCGTGGCAGCTGGAGCTCGGAGGGCAGCAGGGTGGAGACTGCTCTGTGGTGCTGTGATGGGGGACACGTGCCACTGCATGCTCACCCAGGCCCATAGAATGCACAATACCAAATGCGAACAACTCCGTATCTGTGTTTGCTCAGTGACAATGGCAAATGCTTCAGTCCTGGTTTACTCCCAGTCACAAATGCATGTCGCTGACACAAGACACTCACAGCAGGGAAGGCTGTGTGTGGCAGCACAGAGAGAGTGGGACCTTGGTGTTCCTACTCACTCTCTGTAGACCTAAAACTGATCTTCAAGGTTACCTCTGCCAATTTCACATGTTCCTGGAGAACAAATGTCCTGCACTGAAGAAGGCCCTCTGGAGGCCAGCTTGTACATGGAGCTTGGAGAGGAGCAGGTGAGAACTGCCACTCCATACTGGAGCAGGGCCTGGGGCACGGGGACACGGCGCTAGGTATCGAGGTGCAGAGCCTCCTCCTTACTCAGGAGGCAGAAGCCACAGAGGGATAGTGACCATGAGGCCCTGACTCACACAGCAAGGACAAGGACAGCGTGAGCTGCACACTAGAGGCGCAGCAGGCCATGGGTGTATCTGTTCACTTCACAGGCTGTTCTTCGTGTGGTGCAGAGGGGCTTCTGGCAGACTTCCCATGAGAGACTGTGGTGGCAAACCTCGAGTAGTTGTCATCTCTGGTCTTGTGGAACAGGAGACAGTGTCACTGTCCACACAATTGCTCCCTGGGTTATGAAGCAACAGGCAGAACCAGCATTGGGCTCCTGGGCACCAGGGGCCAAGGGTTAAATCTGGGTCCCATTACCAGCATCCCTGGGGTGATCAGAAACAAGAAGCCTGCTTGGTTTCAGAACCAAGGCCTAGCCCACCACAAGCCCCATGCTTGAGGACCACAGCACCCCAGGTCATGTACTGGAGAGCCACAGGAGCCACAGGGGTGGACTTGTGTCTTCCAGAGTCACACCTCCAGGTCTTGCCAAACCCTCAGCCTGTGATGGTATTTGTAATAGGGTGCCATGAGGCCCATGAGGAAACTACTTGGTGCTGTGTGGGAAAGAAGCCCCAATCCAACATGCCCGGTGCATCCTGCTGAGGAGGTGTGTTGGGAGCAGGTTCTATCCGAGCATAAGTATGAAGGCGCAGGCTGAGGTGCACCCCAGGGTGAGGCGGTTGGCGAGGCAGCTAAAGGAGCTGGCCACAGTGCCTGTAGTTTTGGCCTTTCAGCCTGCACCACTGTCAGTAGACAGATCCGTGTGTGAGAGGCTCTGGGGCACTGGTGGCAACCCTGTCTGTCACCATTGAATGTCACTGCTGCCCGAGAGGGTGCTCCGCTACCCCAGCTCCACTGCATCATGCTGGCCAGGAGGAAGGACTCCTGGTCACTCCCCACATCCACCGTGCACTGCAAGGACAGAGGCAGTGTCACCACGCAGGAAGCGGAACGGGCTTGAGAGGGCAGCGCTGCATGCTAAGCTCACGGGAGAGCCAACATTTCATGCATTTCACATCCATATCGACACCGTAGCACTGATCCAAACTGCAGGTACCTTGGTGGGTTCTACAGACACAGGTGTCAGATGCTCTAAGATCACTGGAAAGAGGGCGGGAGTGAACGGCGCCGCACAAGCCAGCAAAGCGAGCAGTTTGACTACGTGCACTAATCCAGTGTCTAAAAAAATCAGTCTTTAGGGTAAATTAGAGAAAGAAACATAAACTGACGCATGCTGAGGGCAGGAGAGACAGGCGACCTTGATGTCTGTCCACCTCCAGAAACAGCACCTCCTGCTGTGACCCTAAAGGCCTGCAGCCAGGGCCACGAGCACAGGCAAGCAGGCAGACCCTGACTGGGAGTTAGCCCGGAGTTCAGTGCAGCTCCGCTGGAGTCCCCGTCCTCAGTCCCCTGGCATGGGCCCCGCTGCCCTTGCTCATGCAGTGAGGCCCTGTCATGGGCTGTTTGCGTCCACAGCTGCACGTGCCAGCGTCAGGAGCTTCAGTTTCTTGTGCTACACAGAAGCTGTCCAGGCGATGAGGTGTGCGCCTGTCATATTCTTAATAAGAATCGCAAGGCCACTCAGGCTGCACCGCCTGGCAGGCACCGCCACACTGGGCGGCAGCGAGCACCGCGCACCCTCCCTCCAGGACTTGCCTTGGTGAGATTAAGCAAACACCTATTCCCAACATCAGCAAGGACTCTGGGGCCAAGTTCTCCAGGCCATTCTTACATTCCAGGACCCCAAAGCAATCCTGCAGCCACTCACACTTACTTATCTCCACTGGAGAACTGCAGATGGTGAGAGATGGACCTTTACAAGTGACAGGTGTGAAAATGACTGAGAAGCTTTGTGCCTTCCCCCAGCAGCACAGGTGGAGGTGGAGACAGCAGGAGGAAGAGGCAGGGTGGATTCGGCCCGCCCTGCATGGTCTGAGGTTCCTGTAGCAGCAGAATGTGGTGACACTGGCACTGCAACTCAGCTCAGCTTGGCTGGGACAGCAGGCGCATCCTGGGAATGTGGGCTCCTGCTTGGTATGGCTTCATGCAGCTACCTCCACTGCCAATGCCAGGTGGCACTGGCTTACCAGTGGCTGGTGCACTACTGAGGGTCACATGCCAACCACCAACCCACGCTCCTCCAAGGCCCTTAAACTCAGGCACATGTCTCCTAGCATGGCATGCAGGCGCACACTGACTTATCTGCCCTCACATGCTGAGATGTCCAGGTAGACTTCATGACACGCCCCCCCGCTCCAGAACCAGGGCACTGGTCGCAGCAGTCTCAGGTCTGGGCTGGGTGTGGCCTTGGGAGGCTCACAGAGCCGCTGCAGCCCATGGCCTTCCTGCACAGAGAAGTCAGTGTGGTCCTTCATTCAGGCAAATCCACTGATGCTTCCCAATACAAACCGAGGTGAAAGTTTTAGAAGATAACTCCCCTCCACCGCCACACTGTCTTCTCTATAAATGGAAAATGCTTTTCAAAAACAGCTCTTATAGAGTGTGGTTTGGCTTAGAATCTCTAAAGTACTAAGATCCCACCATTCTTAGAAAACTAATAAATGAAAAATTAAAACTCAGGTTCCTGGCTCACTTTGCTTATTTTACCTGACTCTGCAATTTTCCTGGCTATGTCTTGGCTGACCTTCAGTTGGAGGGTAGTGTGTGGCTAGATCTTGCCACCCTCCACCCTCCATAGCAGTGCCACCTGCTCCCCTACCAGGCCCACAAGGAGGACAGCCTCAGCAGGGGACCTGGGGACTGACTACTCCTCCAGAAATATGTTTCTCCTGCATCATTCTTCCAGCAACTAAAACCATCACTATGTCAACTGCAACAAATGTGTGTGTCCGCAGCACCAGGCAGGCCATCTGTCACCCACCAGTGGGGTGTTTTTCAAGTTTGCTTTTGTTACCAGAACTTTATTTCCATCAAGCACATCCTTGGAAGTTGTTCAAGGTCTGGCTCAGGCCAAGGAGCTGAGGGGCAGGAGCAGGGCAAAGCCTCCCGGGCAGAACCGACATTCCATGAGCACCGCCACTGGAGAACAGCGCAGGAGGGTAAACGCAGGGGCACAGTCCGCACCAGGCACCACAGCCCCCTGCCCAGGCTGCTGCCCCCACCCCTCCTCTACGCAGCCACCTGGCTTCCAGGTGGAAGGAAGTCAGCACCAGGCCCAGAGGCAGAAGCCAGGCAGGCCAGTGGCAAGGTGAGACACCACTGCTTACCACACACGGAGCCCAGATGGGAATGGCAAATGGAGGAGCTGCCTTTGAAGAGCGTCTGGCCAGTCCAGTCACCTTGGGAAACCCCATGTACCCCTTATATTTACCAAGTGAGTTGGCAACCTCAGCCCCCACAAAACTCGCTAGAAGATGGGCATGGTAGTTCACGACAGCTGGACTGGAAGCAGCCAGCTTGCTCTCAGCAGGCACGTGGGACAGTGGGACGGCACTGAGCACTGAAAACAGGAGCACTATGAAGCCATGCAGAGACACGGCAAATGCCACGTGTGTCAGAAGGCATGAGAGCAAGAAGGTACAGGGCAGAAAGAGGTCGGTGGCCACAGGAGCACAGAAGGATCTGAGGGCAGTGGCACTGCACCGTGAGAGCTGGAGAGGGTGCACAGCTGTCCCCAGACATCTGTCTAAACTACATGGAGTGGCCCGTGGAGTGGGACTGCCTGCAAGGAATCTGGCGTCCAGTCCGGAGCACAGAGGCCCTCTGAGGGGTGCAGAGAGCAGGAAGCTGCCAAGCACAGGGAAGCTTCTGGGGCTGCAGCTCAGTTTTTCCACTTATAAAAGTTACTTTACCAAAACTCTTTTAAAAAGCAACAATCTGTTGTCATTCAGCCATGAGTTTCGATTTTCTCATCTGCAAAACAGGCAGCTCTGGCTGGCTGGGTATGATCAGTGTCCCCACACTGCCTCCTCCCTGGAGTCCCCTTGCATCACTCCGTCCACTCTTAGCCCACCTGGCCATGGACCTGAAAGGCTCCTACCTCCGGCCCCCGGAAGAAAAGAAGGAAGGAAGAGCAGGTCTTCTGCAGGTTGACAACCCACAGGACACTGCTTTGCTGGCCACAGGGTACAAGGCTTGGGCCTCTACCAGGAGGTGGCAGGTTAAGGGATGGCTGTGGAGTCCCAGCTGGAGCAGCAGAAGGCCCACAGGTGAGACGCCATCCGCAGACAGCCCCACAGCAAGCAGGGCCTGCCCTGCTGGCCAGGGCAGGATGCAGAGGCCTGGGCACTCCTGCGGGGGCCAGGAGCCAGGGACCCAGGAGGCTTAGGGCAGAGCTGTGGCTGCACAGGTGTGATCCCCACAATGTACCCACTGGGTTTCTCTGAGGAAACAGAGTCCACCTGGCCCAGCTGTAGGGAGGGTACATCCCCACTTGAGCACAGTCGGGAGACAGGATCTGTCCTCCACCCTGCTGGCCAGAGGGCAGCCCTGGGCAGAGGGGCAGCACCTTCCCATGTGCAAAGCCAGCCTGGAAGCAGACCTAGGGTGTCGGCTAGAGGCCCTCTAGAAGCACGTGGAGCCAAGCCGCGTCATAACAAGTACCTCAGAAAGGCTTCCTGGAGCTCTGAGGACCCGCACCACTCGGGAGAGTTGGGAACCCTGATAGTCGGGATGCTCAGTCCCCAGCCTGTACCGCCAAGAACTCAGCCGGGGAGGCCAGCACCGCACCTCACAGCGAGGACCAGGAAGTGGGTGATGAGGCCACGGAGCCCACGTGGCCGGGAGCGCGCGCTTCTGTTTGTCTCCTGACTATCTGAGCAGCCCAACAGGCCGTGAGCTAAGGCACGCAAACCCCATCTCCTGTAGTCGGAGCACGATGCTCTATGCTGACAGAAGCACAGGTCGCTATCGTGGATGTCGGCCCAGGACAACACTGCACTTCGCACATACGTGTGAACAGGAAAGTACTTGCACAGTCCCTGAGCTCCAAACAGAAATGTACGCCTTTTTTCCTGATGTCAGTCATATCAAAAAATGACCACTTTACTTCCAATTCTTATCCTGAAATAATCAGGAATGAAATAATGACCCAGCAATCACACTCCTGGTAGGGCTGGCACTCGAGGGTGAGCGGCTCCCCGAGTCGGAGCTGCAGCCGCCCAGGGGAGGCTGCTCCGAGCGGTGCCTGAGCTCCCGTGAGGCCTCCTCTACAACATGTGCCCCGCCCCCAACCCCCCACCTCCGTACCCTCTGCTTCCACACACAGGTGAGGCATGGGCCACATTTGTCTCAAGACCCCACCAGCAGCACTGCCATCCACAAGCTGTCCCTGTCCCTGCCATGGACCCTCCGATGGGGCCTGGCTGGGGCTGGGGCGGCATGGAGCTCGTGTGTGTGCACAGGAAGCAAGACAAACCCAGAAAGAACGGGCAGGCGCATCCCAAAGCTCCAACCGGCCCAAGGCTCCGCCCCTGCACGGCAGGAGCTCGTGGTCAGCGGCGGAGGCTGCCTTCAGTCTCATTCAGAACAGACTCCCTGAATGGGAGAGCCGGAGGCGCGTGGCTTCTATGGAAAAGTGGTATGGCCTCAGAAAGCAAAGCGCGTGAGTGGCTCTGAAGTTACCAACACTGGCTTAGTAACACGAGTGGAGAGGAGTCTGGGTCTGGCAGCCCCTCGGGACGGTCAACGAAGGGATCCGCCGCAGGGCTTGGGCCTGCTGCTCAGGAGCTGGCTGTGCACAGCTTGCTGCTGATTTTCCAGTTATCCACTTTTATTTTAACTACTAATAAGCTGAAGTGATTTATTTTTTTCAAACAAACAAACAAACAAAAAACCGAAAACCAACTGTGTTCACAGCCACAGATACCTAGTATTAAGCAACTGCTACAGTTCCAGGAGCAGCATTAACTTAGCAGAAGGAGCAGACAGCTGCTTAGGCCATGACCTCAACCTTCTCTGTCCATGCAGCGCCTCCTGACAGCACCCTTGCCTGTGCCACAGACCCGGCTGAGGGCTGGCTCTGCCCTTGTGCTGGAGTCACACAGTCACATGTACAAGTGCTCCCTGAGACACCGGCCTCGGCGACAGATGATCCGGCAAGAAAATACTTGTTGCTGGATGCCAGTGAGACCCACATGGCTAGGCAAAGCCCTGCTGTGAGCAAATCTGAAGCCACAGAACACTCCAGCTTAATATGGGGACACACTCGAGTCTGGGGACAAAATTATGAATGGAACCATCAGACTCCACCTGGACGGGGGAAGCAGTGACAGCTCCAGTCTGGGTGTGCTCAGTCCTTCCAGTGTGACCTCCGTGAGCGAGGAGCTACCAGACACTGAGTGCATGGTGTCCAGCTCACCCGGAAGAGCCAGACCCTCCCGTTCTGCCTGAGAAGTGCCTATTTGTGCACAAGGAAGAGCCCCATCAGCACTCTACACAAGTGTGAGAGAAGACCAAAGCACCCAGCCCTTGCCGGCGACCGATCCCCCATGCCCAGCCCTCTGGGGGTGAAGTGTACTGGTGCCTGATGTCTTTGGGACCTCGACAGCCACACAGTCCCCAGGGCTCAGAAGACACTGCCTCCTCCCAGAGCTTGGTCAGCACCAAGCGCCAGGACTGCTCTGCTCAGAAGTGGCTTTCTGCCTGCCATAAAAATGAATGCAGGCAGCGCCTCAGAGCAGGCTCCTCAGCCCGGCACCTCCTCTCCTTTCCTCTGCCTCCTGCAGCTGCGAGAGGCACCAGTCCCCCTGCACCGGCATCACAAAGGAAGCCTATGTGCAGCTCCCCTCTATCTCCTGTACATACAAGCACAGGCTTTAATGTCTGCACGTCCCTAATCTACTCATCCCCCAAGGAACCCTGAAGCAGCAGCCATCCGCTGCGTCCTCACCACACTAAAGCGAGAGCCAGCCAGGAGAGTTCTTGCAACACAGACCCCTCTGGTGTCCAGTGATTGCTGGGAGAATGGTTAGCTGGAGACTGAACTTGTCTTTGCAGAACAGTGCTGTCGTTCTGGACTGTCATGCAGGAGCTGTGTCCCCAAGTCCTCTCTGGCAATTCGGATGCTCTCTGATTGCAGCAGTGTGCATCCCCCGGGCCACCGCTGCCGTCCCCAGGGAGAGGAGTATTGGACTTGAGAAGCAGTGCAGCCTCGGGCTAAGAGTTAGGGCAATGGAAAACCATGCTGCGAAGTACCGAGAGGCAAGCAGCCCCTGAGTTAGCCAGCCCAGCGCCAACGCGCTCCGCCGCGTCTACCTGCTGCCACAGCTCGGTGCAAGTGCACATCGGGGGTGAAAAGTAGGAAATGAGTCATCCTTGACTTACCGAGGCTTGGTGGCAGCTGCACCGCTGGCAGCATCCAAATGCAAGGAACAGAGGCTTCTCAGCAGGCAGACGGGAGCTGCGTGCTCGGGCTGCGGGGAAGCCGGGAGGACCCAGCGTGCGTCCCTGCTCCAGTCAGCCCCGACTCCCGCCAGGCTGCCACAGAGCTCTGCAAAACAAGCACACTGCAGCAGGGTGGCGGGTGGAGGACCGCGATGCATGTCCCATATATTCAAGCATAATAGAAAACACGGATCTGGAGTGGACTGCATGTGGATGTGGGGGCTGCCTGGCAAGGAGCAGAGGAGGCAGGCATGCGGCTGCTAGCGGAATTAGCCATGGAGACCGACGCTGTGATTAGTGTGTGACGCTGTCCCCCGGGACATCGATTACGGAGAGCAGGTGCTCGGTCTGCTGCCTCCTCAGACGGACGTCTCTAATCTCATTTCACCAATGATCCCATTTAGACAGGAGCCACGGATTGTGATGATATCACTCGCTTGGGGAGCCATACATGGGCAACTTCCTAGGGCGCGTCACCACACTGACGACACAGGGCTTTACAAGAGCGAGTGGGCAGGGTGCTGGAGAGGCTGTCCACCCGCAGCTCCTGTCTGCCGGCTGCTTCTGCCTCCATGGTCATCCTCGGGGCAGCGGCAGGGGACTTGAAAGCGCCACTCACTGAGCTGCAGGCGTGCACGAAGCCGGCTCGGCAGGGAGGAGAGTGCGGCTGGAGCATGGAGCACGCTGGCTTCCGCACTTCCCTCTGCCTGCTGCCTGGATGCTGTCAGGATGGAAACAGGGAAAGCACTGTGCACAGGGAGGGTCTGGATCTTTTGTGACTGCTGGCATTTGAGGCTCCGCCCCAGCCTCCACCTCCTGTCTTACTCCACAGAGCCACAGCTGGAGGGACGGATGCAAAAGGGAAGGTGAAGACAGCGTCACCCAGATCAGGGTGGCCAAGGGTCCTCGCTTGCCACAGAGAAGCTTCCCTTGGGTGCAGATGCAGCCAATGAGCTGAGATTTATGCACACATTATTCTCCTCAGGTCCGCAGTCTCTTGTGCCTGCAAAGAAAGCTGGTGGTGAAATCCAAGAGCGAGAAGAAGGTCAGGGAAGCTGCCCTGCATGTGGGAGCGTGGGCAGTGCTCAGCCAAGTTCTCTCGTGTGGGGTCTCCCAGGTCTCCCCTCAGCCATGCTGGTGACCCAGTGTGCATGTGGAAAAGACCTTGAGTCCACAGGAGGCTTTGCTGTGAACAGGAGCATGAAGTCATTAGGCTTTCAGACTAAATGAGACTAGTGTGAGCTCGAGACTCTCTTGTGGACCAGTGGTGCATGCTGTGAACGCGCAGGAGTGTGCTACTGTGCGTGGACTTGCTACTGGAGAATCGTTCACTAGCCATACACAGGCATCTACACTAATTATTCAAGGTCAAATGCCAACACACGCCAAAGCTTTAAACGTCCTTTCCAACATCTGCTTCACCAGAGCCTGTTACTCCCGGAATGTTCCTGTGCTTGGTCTCAGAGACCCTGGGGCAGGTGGTCTCTGCCTGGTGAGCTCACACATGGGCCATGGCCCCAGCTACAATGTCACCCTTGTCACTGGAAGGGCTAAGAAAAAATTCTTCTCACCCAGGTCCCCAGAACCAGATCTTACTTGAAGTATGATCTTTATAGACACAATTAATTAAGGCTCTCGGTGCACTTGTCCTTGATGGAGAACACAGCACCCTTACAAGAGGAGAAGTACAAAAACGGCAAAATAATGGTTCACATCAGAGGAGCCAGGGCTGTCCTCACCAGCAGGTACAGGGCAGAGGCTGGGTGGGCACTTTCGGGCTCCAGGGGGTGCCAGCCCTGCCGACTCTGCTCCTCCAGATACCGAGACCCTGGGAACAAGAGGTGATGAACGTCTGCTGCCTGGAGCTTGGCCTCCATGGTGCTGTTCTGGGGCTGCTCAGGAAGTTGATGTGGCTGTGTAGGTCCAGATGCTGATGGTTCTGTGGCCCCAGCTGTGCCCAAGGGCTGGCTCTGAGGTCATGAATGTGTTGGTGCCCTGGCCCCGTTCTGGACCTATCTAAGCCCTGAGCCTGGGCCCAGATCTGACTCCAGGATGCTGTACAACAGATATCATAGGACATTCTTCAAGCCAGACTCAGGCCCCAGATCCCACTGAACTAGCAAGCACTCGAGCAGCCAGGCCCCCATCTGGATCCTCTCCATCCTGTTCTGGGTCCTCAGGTCTCCAGCTGTGCCACCAGAAAAGCAGTGGGCACTATGGCCACCCTCTGTGCACCATCCATGTCGCCTCCTCCTGGCATGTGCTCCCTGGATGCAGAGTCCAGTCAGCACACAGCCTCCCACAGGAAGCAGGGTTGGGGCAAGGGCACAGCCTAGGGCCCCTTGCAAAGGGGTCTGAGCAGAACCAGGCCAGAAGCAGCCAGACACAACAAGGCAGGTACATCTGCTCTCCTAGCACTCCAGCAGGAGAGGGGACCGCATGAGCAAACTGCAGGGACAGCATGCACCCAGGATAGCCCTGAGCCAGGCTTTGCACACCAAGCCCATGGCCAGTGATCTGGCGTCTTGGACCTCCAGATCCAGGACATGGCTCCACATCCTCCAGCCCTGACCCAAAGGTGTGTGTCATTGAGAAAAACGAAGCAGGGCAGAGTGTGGCTGACAGGGACCAGGTGATAAGTGATACCACAGCCCAAGGGGTGTGCAGGAACAAAGGGGAACTGGAACCATGATACCAAGACAGAGCACTTCTGAGGAGGGCCCAGGCACTGCCAGGGTGGGGTCTTCAGGGCTCAGACGCCTGAGGTCTGAGCACAGGTGGGCAATGGAGAGGGCCCTGGGGACCTTGTACCATCCCCAAAACACAAGCTATGCAAGGTTACTTAAGCAGACACTGCCAAGGAACTTCTGTCCACCTGGTCAAGACCCCACAGAGCTAAGAAAAGTTTGCTGAGTCGCAAGCATACGTCCTGAGCTTTCCTGAGGCATTCTGGGTGGCCCGGGGGGCTATTGCTGTAGGGGAAACTGAAGCCCAAAGGTGGAAGGTGATTTGCACAGTGACATCACAGTAAAGAAGTGCTCTTTGCACATCACATCTAGGACGGGCGGTGCTTCTCAGAAGTGATCACTGACAAACTCAGAGCCATGCTGGGGCGGGCTACATGCCTACATGACTGATGGCCGCCAACTCAAGGCTCACCAGCTCTAGGAAGCCTGCCTGCCCTCCGAGCCAACCTCTTCTCAGTAACTGATGCCCCATGGAGCCCCCAGGACCTCCGTGGCTGCAGTGTCACAGAGGCTGGCTGAGTCCCCTCACAGAAAGGCCACCCACAGTGCATCCACAGGGTCACACTGCGTGGACTGTACCATCTCTACCAGTCAGCATGGCTCTAGCACTTGGTGTTTCAGACCTCAACCACCTGCCTCCAGGAACTCAGCTTGGACTCAAGGTTCAAGGAAAGTGCTACCTTCTCAGAAAGCAACTTCCCAGCGTCCACAGCAGGGCTTCCAGACAAAGGCAAAGACAGTCCTTTGGTCATGAAGGGGGCCAAGACCCAAAGGAGCTGCCACCCAGGAGGAGCCAGTCCTGCCAACACTAGCTTCAGATTCCTCGCCTCCAGGAGTATACTGACCCTCCCTTCCCAGTGGAAGGACTGAGTAGGACCACAGGGACCCCCACCCCTCACAAGACTGCTAAGCTCCCTGCGGCCACCACCAAGAGAATGCTTTCACAACCACAGATTCGCAACATGCAGGCATGAAGAGCCTGTGTCCTCCTCTGCCTCTGGATCCAGAGCGGGGACCCGGGAGCTGGTACCCAGGACAGTCAGAGCCGACACTCTCCTCAGCTGTTCATCTTGAGCTGCCTCAGCTGGGACAAGTGCTTTGCTTGGCTACATTAAATTGAAGATCACCTTCCCCTGCAATCCCGGCGGTGGCCCTAGATCAGCTGTGTTATCAACGAGTGCCTCACAGTTCTCAGTGATGAAAGGCCACAAGCTGTTGGCAACAGTTCTTGGAGGAAGTTACAGAAGCTGTCTGTCTTGTACCTGGCCCCTGCTGCACCCTCAGAAATAGGATTGGGGTTTAGAGCCCAGATTCCTGATCCTCTGGAGGTCAATATGAGAAATCGTGATGCAGTGCCAGAAACCAAAGACGACACACAAACTTCCGAATTGTGAGGGCCACACCATTTACAGATATAGAAGGGAAGAAGAATAAGGCAATCAAGGATCTGTGCCCTTGTTTACACACAATAAAAAGAATAACTTTGCAAAACTGAAACCACAAGTAGCATTTAAATATGTGGAGTGACATAAGCAGTACATAATAGAAATTTACATGATGATGAATTTTAATTTATTCACATTTCCTAATAGTCCATGTTAGTGCAAATGGCTGGCATCAATTTATCACAACTTCATGCATTTGTAATGAGAACTCTCTCCTGGCATCAGAACTGCTCTTGCATAAAGCGCTTCCACAGGTTAGAAAGATCAAAGGCTGTGGCAGCAACTCCACACTCAGGCATTTTCTTGCAATGAGACAAGTATCTTAGGGCCCATGATTCTTAGGGTTACAAAGCAGTAACTCTTCCTTCTACTTTTACGACCCACTATAAATGAAGGCAGAGGATTCAGAGGCGATTTACATGTGTTGAGACCCTACCAGCTAGCTGTCAAATTTCACAGACATACTGCACTCAGGCACTGTGGTCACCTGGACGCAGGTGGCTGGGATATTCCCATTCTGGAACTGAAAATAAAGTAACATCAGGAGCTAGTCTCTGGCAAGGTCAAAATCCAAACCAAGCTTGATAGACATGAAGTCAGTGCTGATTCCAGCACAGCACGAGCAGATTTCTCAGGACAGGAAAGTCAGCACCCTGCCTGCCCTCCCCGGGGTAGAATGTGAAGAATGGGCCTCCAGAGAAACGGTCACATAGCCAGTCCTGGGCTGAAGAATGACCCTTGGAATGTGGCTTGCAAACGTGTGGAGTCCCAGAATCAAGACCCAGAATCAAGGCACTGGGAAGGAGAGAGGTGAAGTGAACTAGAACAGAGAGGTGTCAAGCCCTGGGCACTAAACTGCGTGCTGCCTATAGTGCTGCAGAGGAACTAGAGTGTGGACTCAGGGACCTCCGGGAGCTCGGAGGACTGGGCCATGGCCCTGGAACGGTGTGGCAGAGGTTACAGGCCACCTGTATAGTTAGGATATACTTGACTAGTATCATTTCAAAGGTTATAATCAGAATGCTATGGACAGGTTCTCCTAAAGCAAAGAGATAACTTTCAAACAGTCCTACTGGTTCAGATTTGCTTTAGGACATTATATGACAGAGACTCAGCCCCTGAAATAGCTCACCTGGCATGGATGGGGCCACCCACACACCACACCCCGGGCCTTCCACGCCACCCCTTACCGCACCTCCATACCACCCTGGCCTCACAGACCATCTCTTTCTACCTCTCGAGCCACCCCTTTTGGCAGCCAAGTGGACATGACCGTGTCTTACACCTGGAGATGAAGAGGAAAGGTCCAAAGAGATTACAAGATGGAAGAGCGGGCCTCCTGCCCAGGCCTGCCAGACTCTGGGGCTTCTCTTGGTGAGCTTCACCAGCAGAAGGAGGTGCTGCTTGCTTTCTGCACAGGGCTGCACAAGTACAGTCCTGGGGACCTCACAGCAGGGGCCGTGGCTCTCGGGTGCACTCTGTGGAGCTGCAGGAGGGTGGCTAGCCCACGCAGAAGCCACAGAGGAGGCTGCTTCCTGTGCTGTGGCAGTTTCCATGCTGGGAAGCAAGGGTGCTTCCTTTCCATTTTTTTGTGGCTTTGTCAGAAAACCATTAAATAACCTATGGGTGAATCTTTTGTAAGCAATAAGATTAGAATTTTGACACAAGCATGAAGCAGATCCTGCACTGCCGCACAGATGGGTGGCAGCCCACACCGTCCACCACACTGGTATCACCACTTGGATGGGTGGCAGCAGGTGGGTGTCACAGGTCACTGTCTTGCTAACTTGCAGTGAAAAACAGAAACCAAGATGCCAGCAAGTAGCTACAGGTGACACCTTTGATGATCACATCTGTTCCCTCCTCTGAAGTGCGTCTTGCGGCCTCAGGACACACGCCACCCCACCCACTGCTGAAGTGAGCACTCCACTGCTTTGCATCCCAGTGAAAGGCTTTTGTGAAGCAGATCTTGGTGAACATCTGAAGCGTCCATCATCACACATGCAACTGTTTTTCTGCACATGTGACCTACACATTTGTTGCTATAGGAGCAAACTGCATTTAATTTTGTATGTTAAGTTATTGTTGGCAGAGAGAAGACTATTTCTGTGTTCCACTGGCTAAGAAAACTGTTATTATTTTGTCCTGGTGCTTTTCATAAAACAAATAAAAAGCATTAATGAAAACATTTCATAATAAAGTCTTTCTAGATTAGTTTTTCCTTACAATTTGATTATGAGTAACCACACTTGACGCCCAAGAGTCTTTAAATCTTAGCCAGTGCACTACAACAACAACAACACAGTGCAAAACCCAAAAATCCAGATGCTACCCATAATTTAAATTTCTACATGTTTTATCTAGATCAAGCATTCAGTGTTCATCTGATCATTTCTGGGGATCAAATCCAAGAGAGGGATGATCTATCATTATGCTCTATTCAACTTTTATATTGATAAGAATTCTATGGAAATTACAAATTTTACAAAAATGTAAGGTGTTCTAGTACGCAGTTAGCCTAACTTAAAAATGCCTTTTATCAAAAAAATTTATGTTCATATGATGAAAACAAACCTTAAAAATCCTATTAGTAATAACTTCTTATAAATCTAGGATATCCTTGGCTAATAGCAAATAAAGGTCAAGTCACTCAAACCACGAAAATTGTGACACAGTTTTTTTGATGCATAAACTCATGCTCTCGTGTCTGAATCTGTGTGTGTGCACGTTAAGCATACATGTGCTGCAACCCAGAAAACAAAATGACAGTGAATGAGGACTCTTCTGAGACCCCTTCTAGCAACCACTAGAAGAACACTGACTCCTCCCTTGGGCCTACAGTGACCACGCCAGAGAAGGCTCCACATCTGCTCTTCCCTCTTGAGTCTTCGGAGTGCCCACTTCCAGTCTCTGTGCCAGCAGGCGGCTTCCAGGGCCAGATGCTGAGTGGTCAGACACGAGCAAGCCTCACACAGTTCACTACTGCACTGCCTGAACATTTCTTTATCCAGAAAGACCCACATACAAGGTAAGGTTCTCTAAAGGATCCTTTTCATCCTTCAGAAAACAAACTCAGTAGTACTTGTTCTAAAATAACTGCACAAAATAATTCTATAAATAGGATAGGAATCCATTCTGTTAGGAAGGGAAACTACAGTGATGGTAATGAAAATAAAATGCTAAAGTTTTGGCTCTGAAATAGCCTAGTGATGCTTTTCTGCTTGCTAACCTGCTGTAGCCACTTGCCTGGTTGCCATGGCAACATTCTGCTAGTACCCAGTGTGTCAGGCAGGGAGGCTGTGGGCCCTTGACAATTAAACTAGGAATTATCCTGTTTCCTGGTTTAGCATAATTTGCTGAACTCTGCACGTTCATTCGCTTTCCTTGCCTAATATTTGTCTACGACAATCCTCATGACTCATGAGTCCTTTTCCCATTGAGCTGCACCAACAGTCTGCCTCCTACATTCTAGCACACGTGCCTAGAGGCCCAGGCAGTACTGGGACCAGGACAAAATTCAAGGGAAACTGTTCATCCTTCTGGATCCTGCCTTGGTGGAGGCTGGCTTTTACAGGTCCTGCTTCTTGAGCTTGTGACTCACTTGTGTTGGGCATGCAGGGAATATTCCATTATTTATTGCCTCCAACTTCTCAACAATTCCTTGAGGAGGGCATTTCACAGATGAGAGCACAGGTCAGGAAGCGTTAATTTGCCCAAAGGGATTGAACATGTGTGTTCAACCAGGTGCCTCCATTACTTCTTGGGGCTCTGAAGGCTGATTCTGTTCAGAACACTGACTCCTCCCTTGGGCCTGCAGACATTTGAGGTGACTCATGGGACCAAACACTGAGCCTCACTGGCTTTATGTGTATCTGTCTCTTTGCTGTCTTAATCTGTGGATCAGACTCTGCTCAGCTCTGCATGTAGACAAGTTGATCTTTTAAGAAATGTTGTGCCCGACACCATAGCACAGGTGACCCTGACCTTTTACCTGCCCAAGCTGGTGTGTGCTTCTTGCACCCCACTCCTGGGCCTTTTCAGCAGCCCAAGCACTAAAAGCCCTTCAGTCCTGCCACAAGGCTAGGGTGGTTGTGCAAGGTGACCATGAGCTCTAAGAGTAACTCCACAGGTCATTAGTGAAGTTGACACCTGTAAGCCCTCCAAGGTCAAGGCCAGGATGTTCTGCACAGGATGATATCTGTACCAGCACGGGGAACAGGAAGATTCAACAGCCTCTCAGAGAAGTTGAGCAGAATCACCCAGTCATCCAAGTTTGTCACAAGCAGAATGATCTTTTGTAACAGTGCTTCTGGCCAATGGAAACTACCAGGCTCTAGCCCACCCCGCAAAGCAATAAAAAAACTCTGTTCCCTATGTTCTGTGGGCATCAGCTGGGTCAATTTCTGGACAAACTGCTGACCCTTCAGCCAAATCCCCAACTTACTGAAACCCAGCCCCAAATCCTTGCCTGTGCAGAAGTGTGCATGCTTTCAATATTGGGCCCACTCCAGTGCCTACCCTCTCTATATCCAGAGATCCTGTCATCAACTACTGCAAGGAGAAGAGATTCCAGCATACTTATTAATCAAGGTCACATTTACATTTCTCTTGATAGTGAGGTTTATATACTTGACTATATTTGCATGGTTTTCTATATGAAAGAGGGTTTGTCTGGGGAAAGAGGACGAGTGTAAATACTGTGGTTATAAGCTAGATGCAAGCATTTCTGTTCTCCTTTCAGATCTGATGTTGCTCTGCATTTTCAGGCTGCCTGAAAAGTGCCCATGGACTCTCTGCCCAATTTTCAGCATTACAGACAAGTCTGTGACACACTGGCGAGACCTCAACACCTTCCTATAGCTGCCTCAGGGACTTACACTGCCAGATTAGGCCCAAGGAGGCCGGTGGAATGCTCAAGCTGTCTGCTTCTGCATGAACCCTTCTCCACGGCCACGTATGGCTGCTGCCTGCTCTGGGGGGAGACTGCCCCGCGAGTCTCATAAGATCCCTCCGAATGGAAGGTTGCCTGGCATCACTCTCTCTTTCATTCCCTCCCTGAATGCTCAGAACAAGCTTCCATCGCAGCGCGTGCTTCGCCGTCTTGTGCACAAAGCACCTGTCACCTTCCCACTCCGGTCCTGCAGGGGAGGGTCACAGGTGCGGGCCTGCGCCGGCCTCAAACCCTGACGTCTTACACAAAGTGAGCCTCTTGCATTCACAGAAGATGGGAGAAGTGGGATGAGGGGAGGAGAGGGAGGAGAACAAAGGCAGAGCACAGCTGAGGAGCACCAAGCAGCTAAGGCCACGAGGCCAAGTGTCACAGCCTGAGGGCACGAAGGGTCTCGACCCAAAGGCTCTGGGGGCCCAGGAGCCTCACGCCGGAGGCCAGAGCCAGAGCCATACCTGAGCCTGCCGTACCTCAGCCTGCCGTGCCTGAGCCTGCCGTGCCTGAGCCTGCCGTGCCTGAGCCTGCCGTGCCTCAGCCTGCCGTGCCTCAGCCTGCCGTGCCTGAGCCTGCCATGCCTCAGCCTGCCGTGCCTGAGCCTGCCGTGCCTCAGCCTGCCGTACTTCAGCCTGCCGTGCCTGAGCCTGCCGTGCCTCAGCCTGCCGTACCTCAGCCTGCCGTGCCTCAGACTGCCTTGCCTCAGCCTGCCATGCCTCATGCCCTCGGGGCCTTGACGCCTCTCCCAGCCCCAGTACCTCTGCCTGAGGGAGCCCACCCGGGAGCACATGGCAAGTTCAGCCATTTCATCTACTCATTGGCCTCACTCAGGTCTGTGAGGAGACTGTGTTACAGTGAGCTTTTGACAAAACAGCGGTGGCAACACACAAACACACTCTGGGAGTCGTTAGGTATGGTGCGGAAAGGCAGGAGCTGCCTAAATACCAAGAGGGAACTGGCAGGAAGATGGTCACACAAACAAGGAATACTACAGGGCTACTAGACTCACACAGAGCGAGGTCATGGGTCATCTGCCTCTGCACACGCACAGCCCACGATCAGTGCTTCAAAGGGGGCTGCACATGCATACAACACACCTAAGCTCTGGATCTCTCTGAAAATGTGTGGACAAGACAATGCGTGAGTATGCATTCACGTGTTCAGTGTCTATGTGCATATGTGTGCACACACACGCCTGTGTAGACTCAAAGCCATATAGACTGCCTTGTGCATATATGTATGTTTGTGTCTGTATGTGCCTGTACACACATGCACCCGTGTGTGCTCATGCATGTGTCTGGGTACTCAGGTGTGTGCTCATGTATATGTGTATCTGCACAGACTCTGAACGTAAGCCTCGCCTGTGACCCATAGTAAGACTTTTGGAGTGGCAGAATACAGCATAACAGAGTATTTTCTTTTTCCATACATCTTACCTTGTATAAAGTAAACACTATTTATATAACTAGAAAATAAAACATAATAAATTGAATTTTTACAAATAAAGGAGAAAAGAGTAAGTTTTACTTTAGCGAGAGACATTAAGCCAGCGCTTTGGCCAGATGTTCCCAAGTGTGGTGGTGTGTGCCTGGACACCCTCCAGAGCAGAGCTGGACTAACACCCCTGCATCTGGGCAAACATTAAGACAGCAGGGCAGAGAAACTCTCACACTCGGCACTCACGCTTTCAACAGTTCTCAGTTTTAATACAAGTTTTCTTCTTGTAAATAACATGGTAGCTAAGAAACATGAAGTTCTATGAAATAAAAACAGAGAAAAACCTAATAATCATCTTAAAACTTATTGATGTGCCAGGTATGGTGGCATATTCTAGGCAGCTAGGGCAGGAGACAGCAAGCCTGAGATCAGCATGGGCAAGAGTGCCTCAGAAAGACCCCGTCCCAAAGCAAGCAATAACAAAAACAAAACCATAAAACTTGGGCTACCCTGGGTTTAATTATCCAAAGTATGCCCCAAAACACATTCATCCTCCTGCAAATCTGCCTCTCAGTTAAATCTACGGGAATCTGTTGATGGTGGGAAGGGCTTCGCAGAGACGGACACGTGACTCTGTCAGTCTCTTATCAGTGGCACCCTGGAGGTTCCAGCACGTATCACACTTCCTGGAAAACTCAGCTCCAACAGCGACTCAAAAGCAGAACCGCTGCTATTTCCCCGCCCTTCAGTCTGCTCATGCAGTTTTAAATATAGTTGTGAGAACCACTTAGTCATATTTACAGGCACATGGAATTTTGAAGTCCGAGTCCCTAGGAGAATACCTAACGCCGGCTACTCATTTTCTAGCAAAGAGGAAAGCCCTGTGGGGAGGAAATTCACCCCAGGACTGCGTGCTGGGAGGCAGAAGGCGCTGCCCAGAGCTACCCTGGCCATCTGGTGATAGCGTGTCTGCACTGATACATGTGGTTTGCGCTCAGTGGATTCAGACTGCACCAGCCAGGTGAACATCCAGGTGCTCCCTGTTGTGTTCTGACAGTTAAAGTCACTTCCCACAGAGGAGGCAAAATGTCACCTTAGAAGATGAGTGTCTCCCACCAAGCCTGTTGGCACATGCCTATAATCCCTGCACTGTGGGAGGCTGAGGAGTCCAAGCTTAGCCTGGGAAACTGAGCAAGGCTCTGCCTCAAAGTAAAAATGCCAGAAGGGCTGGAGATGCATCTCAGTGCAAAGGCCTGAGTCCAGTCCCTAGCAGGGCAAAAAGGAGAAGAGGTAGGAGAGGAGACGGAGGAGGAGGGGTGAGGTGAGAGGAGAGGGAGGACAGCACGAGGCACCTCCTGGGACGCGGGTCCCCTCCACAGCTGGCAGACCCGGGTAGAGAGGAAAGTCTGGATGCTCACGCAGGGCAGCCGCTGCCAGCAGCAGGGTCCAGGATGGAAGGGCGGCAGCTCTGCAGGTAGGGGCTGGGCCTCCCCGTGAGACAAGGGCATGCCCCCCCCCAGCGCCGAGCCAACAGGAGTACGGAGGCGCCGCTCCACCAGCGCGTGCTCGCCGTAATTCCTCACTGACATTTCCTGCCACCTTGTCAAGTATGTTTTACTCTGCGAGTTAAAGAGCCAAGGCTCAGTGACAGACAATTTGACGGAGTCGCCCGGATGCGAAGGTGGCCTGGCCAGGTGGCCTCAGAGCCTCAGCAGACGGGACTGGGGCAAAGTCTGCATCCCTGTGCACCTTGGTAGTCTGAGACTGGCACGCACAGGTGAAAGACTAAGTTACATCTCCTTATACAGGCTACACGTGGGGATTCCTGGAATAAAACGGAGTCCAAAACAAACCGTCCAACCGTCTTCCCAAAAGGTTGCTGCCCATGCGGGATGCTTACAGCCCCACCCCCAACGCACACACAAACACCCAGTCTTGTGTTGGCACTGAGATGTGGGGCTTCTGGAAGGTGACGAGTCAAGAGGGTGGAGCCCCTGGGAGTAGGGTTAGTGCCCTGAAAGAGACCCAGAGAGCTGCTGTGTTCCCGTCACCCGGAGAGGACACAGCCAGGAGAGCCCGCTACCAACCAAGGAGCGCCCTCCGCAGTACCAGCTGTGCTGGTGCTCCCTCCTGAGCTGCCAACATCCAGAACTGTAAAAACTGGGTCTGGCTTTCTTAATAAGCCCACCTGTCTCTGGCACTCCCTTGCCAAAATGTGAGCAGAAGCAGGACAATCCAGTGAAGAGTTATAAACGGCACCTCACATGTGCTCTCAGGGAACCAGGAAATCCAGTCAAGCCATCATCAACCAAGCGGGGCCCCCCTCCAACCACACACAAACGCGCCTCAGAATGGACTGAAGACCAACGTGAAGAGCTACAACTCGGGGGAATTCTTAGGACATGGGTTTCTGCGGAACAGCATAAACCCATGAATAAAGAAACAAAAGTAAGTAAGCAGACTTCATCAAGATTCCCGTGTGGAAAAATGCCTTCAAACAGTCCTGTCAGGCATGTGGCACCTCCTGTCACCCAGCACTCGGGAAGTTTGTGGCAGGAGGACCCCAAGCCAAGCCCAGCCTGGACAACTTAATTAAACTCTACACACACACACACACACACACACACACACACACACATAAACACACACAATTTAAAAGGTCTGGGAATATATCTTAGTGTGTGTGAAGGCCCTGGGTTCACTCCTTGGTATCTCAGAGAGAGAGAGAGAGACAGACAGACAGACAGACAGACAGAGACAGAGGGACAGAGACACAGAGAGAGACAGAGACACAGACAGAGAGCCCACAACATGAAATATTTGAAAAACAGCACAATCAGAATGTTTAAGTAATTCTTCTAACTGAATAACTAAATGCTAGATAATCATTTTACATGATTAAAAATGAGTAGCTTTTTCTTCAAAGACCACAAACAGAGTCAAGGAGCACAGAACAGAGGTGACACACAGCAGGGGGAGAACAAAGTACAGGTCCAGATCACTCAGCCACCGCATCACACCACTAGGACACCTGCGGTCATCAAGGCAGACAGGAATGTGCAGACAAACAGAGAGGAACTGGAGCCGCAGAGCTGGCGCAAACGCGAACAGCAGCACCACCGCAGCTCTGGCCAGTGGCTTGGTGGGTCCTCAGTGGGGCACACTCACCACAGACTCTGAAAGGCCACTCCCACTTACGCTTGAGAGCGCTGGAGACAGCGTGTGCACACTCACCGGCAGGTGCTCCGCCAGGAGCACAGGCACAAAGTGAGCAGATGCCTACCAGCTGATGGCGGAGCCCTCCAACCGGCAGAGCTAGTCGCGACTTAGAAACAAGGCCACCCTCAGATGTCCTCCGAAGTCGGGCCTGCGTGACCCTTCCTCCTCAAGCTCGACTCCAGGCTGCGTTGAGGCTCCCCCTCCACACAGCACCCCAACGGCAGGCAGGGGGGCACGGACGCTAATGGGGCTGGACCTTTTTCTGTGATACCCCACCCGTGGAATCAGCAGAGGTGCTCATACAACGGCAGGAATTTATGAAGGGTGCTCAATTTCACACTTGAACCAAGGGGATTTTATCGCACATGAACTAAATTTCAAGACGTGAGTAGTTGCAAAAGCCATATGATCACCTTAACGGGAGAGAAGACGATGTACGCAGGCCCACCACCCCTGCCCACACAGACAGGCCAGGCACACAGGCCAGCTGGGGTCCGCTGAAGTCCCAGAAAGCCACAGGCGCCAGGAGCCCTCATCTCACAGCACTTCTGCTCCGTGAGGGCGACAGCTGCACCACACTGCCGCAGAACGTGCCGGTCCTACTCGGGGCAGGGGCACAAGGTCGGGCGTGGGGGCACACTCCTGGCATGCGTGTCTGGTCTGCAGAGGTGAGGTACATGCACACACCTGGCACAGAGAACAGCACCTGCTTGGGCTGGCATCATTTCCTGGCCCCCAGAGCTCCGTCTTTTCCAACAGCAGAGGCTCACAGCAGCCGGCCCGATCATGCTGACACCACACCCGTGAGCGTCACTGCTTCACCACTGAGGGGTGGACACAGCATTTGAGCGACAGGGTCAAGTCATGAGAAGAAACCAGCACAAGGCAAAGTGCACTCTCCTGTGGGCAAGCAGCAAGGCAAATGTTTGCATCACGTAGAGATTTCACCGTGCTGAACTAGGGATTGCATTCAACATGGAGTAGAATGAAGGCAGCAGGAAAATAAAGGTGGATAAACTCACATTATGCTTAAAAAATGATGTTTCTTTTAAAAACAACGTGGCTTAGTCTATTTGCCACAAATGTGCTACCACAGGGACAGCCTTCATACTCACTGAGTTGCTTTTCAGGAGTATTTTTTTATTAAAATTATTATTATTAAAATTATTTTATTAAAATTATTATATTATTTATTTTTTCCCATAATTTTATTGATGTCTTAGCTACTCTTCTCTCGTTGCTGGGACAAATACCCGACACTCAAAATGAAGGAAGG
>NDGM010366724.1:0-10877 GCA_002564305.1 Octomys mimax | reverse complement strand
CCCTACCCAGCTCCACCCCCAGCCCTGCTCGCAGGCCCCGCCCCCAGAGCCCCAGCCGGGGAGGAGGCCCCGCCCCAGCCTCACCCCTGGGCGCCTCTTCCGCCCAGCTCGCTGCTGCGCAGCCTCTTCGGATTCCGCGCGGGTCCTCCTGGCGGGAGAAAACACGTTGAACCACAGCTGCGGGGTTAGGGCGGGGACCCGGGGGAAAGGGGCGCGGAGCCCCTGGAGCCGCCTCGGAGCTGCAGGGACAGACAAGGAGGACGACGGCATGGAAGGGCGCGGGCAGACCTGAGCCAGGGCTCCCCGAGCCGAGCGGAGGGTAGGCGCCGGGCTCCCCCGATGGGCGATGGGGACGCGAGGTCCTGGGCAGGACCACCGCAGGCTCCCGCCGGGCTGCGGGACTCAGGCCCATGCCGCTGTCGCCCGCGACCTCCTGGTTCCGTTGACGCTGCTGTCCGCCGAGCGTAGGTTTGTGGCGCGGGGAACCTGGACCGGGAAGGGCGGGGCAAACGGCGGCCGAACGCGGGACCAGGCGCGCTGGGGCCTGGGGGAGGGAACGGGGGCGGGGCGGACCCTGGGCACGAAGTGGTGGGTGCGTGGTAGGGGCACCGGGCATGCGTGGGGAAGAGCGATCTGCTCCATTCTGGCCTCAGGCAGACCCAGAGACCCTTGGGCACTTTCCATGTGTCCCAAGCCAGGGTCGCCTGGAAAGACAGTGCACCATCCTCCCTTCTGCGTCCCAGTCCTACCATCCACACCCCTAACCGACGTGGTGCCCCCAAACCTCACGGAAGAGCCACCGCTCCTCAGGCGCTGAGGGGTGACCCCAAAGAGGGACCTCAAAATTGGCTGTACTTTCGAAATATGCTCAGCCACATAAGCACTTGGCTGGCAAGCGTAAGGTCCAGAGTTTGATTCCTGGGGATTTGGGTGCAAACTCTCCAGGGGACAAAGTCGGAAAAGCCAAGCCTGCGCTTGGCCTCCTGCGCTTGGCCTCCTGCGCTGAAGCAGTCAGAGAACAGACTCCCTGGTGCAATAAGCAAGTAGCTCCTGGAGCAGAGGGGTGGGGGCCCTGGCCTCAGGCTGCCCGTGGTCTGATCCTAGGGGGGCTCCATGGGCCCCCCCCCCCGTACCCCTTTCCTGGATGCCCCTAACCAAGTTTGTCACATGAGCATCTGTTCCCCACTCCACCCACCCAACAAGATCTGACACCCAGGTCCAGGGTGCCATGGCCAAGCAGTCCTGGCTCTAGCTCCTTACCCAATCCTCGCCTCTTCCCTCTTCCCTACATGCCACGTGTACACTTTGCTACCCTTTCCCCACCTTGCCAGGACCTCCAGCTGTGGTACTCTGCTGCTAAATCAGGCTAAAGTTGACAAGCTGTGCACTCCTAAAGGAAAGGCTTTCTGAAATCCAAACCAGCATTGGAAAGTCTTTCAGGCCCATGATGACACAGACCTCTAGTGAGAAGCTGCTTGTCCTGTCAGCCCACAGAGGAGCAGAGAGGGGCAGCAGCTTTTCTGGGGATGCAGCAGCTGGAACAGAGGCTGAGCAGGAGTCCAGACCTCTGTGCCCCAGCACCCCACGTCTCTTCTCAGTCTGAGGTAGGGGTCCTCTCCCTTCCCTGTTTTTACTCTGCTCTCATGTGACCCCAGCTGCTCCTGGCTAATGCTGAAATGGGCCCATGGGGCCCTGTGAAACTCGGAAACAGGGGAGTGAGGCAAGGGGCAGGGGGAGAAGAGGAGGCTCTGCCCAGACAGAACACATACCCACCCCTTTTTTCTGGCTGGGGAGCTGCGGGAACAAGTCCAGGCCCCAAGCACTCTAGTCAGCTCCAGAGCACCGAAGCCCCACAGGCACAGGCAGCCATGGCCCCTGAGGAGAAGCTGGACCCAATCCCTGACAGTTTTATCCTGCAGCCACCTGCCTTCCACCCAGTGAGTAGCTACCCCATCTGGAGCCTCCCAGGACCCTGGGCTCCTGGTATGCGGGTTTCGAGGGATGGTGGGAGCTCAGTTTCAGGCCTGGAGAAGAGGCTACCCCCTATCTGCTGCTCCTCTCCTTTGCTCCGTGTCCAGGAGACCCCCAACAGGCACCCCACCAAGGCGTTCTCTAGTCACCTTCCTCGCTTAGCAGCCTCTTCTCAGAGCTCTTTGTCAGCCCCACTGCAACCCACCTTGCCAGGAGGGTAGGAAGCAGGACCATGAGCTGCTGAGCCAGCTAAGCAGCAATGCTGTGACAGGGAAGGTCCCTGGCCTCCTGTCCTGCTCAGGTGCCCAAGGGACCAGCAGGTCCCAGCTCCTCACTGCACCAGCTGCAAGCTGCAGCCTAGAAGCGGACATGAGGGGGGTTCTTTCTAGGTGGCTTTCCCATCTGAAGGTTGTGAAAGGGCTGGAGGGGCTTTGGAAAGCAACACTGCAGCCTGATCTTAGGGTGCCTCCAGAGTGCTCTGCAGAGTCTTAGCATTGAGGGGCCTCACAGGGAGACAGCCAGGTCACCCTGTAACCTGGGACCTGGATCAGGCCAGCCACGAGCGTGTGCTCAGGCTGCTTAGAGTGCCAAGAGCAACACAGGCACCGAGTAGACAATGCTCAGAGAAGACATGAGGATGGGAAGAGGACAGCCCAGAGCCATCAGGGGTTAGAGCTAGGGATAAGGGATTGGAATGTGTGCAGTGTATTTTAGGAAGGGTTGGGGGTTAGGATTAGCAGCTTCCCATGGGAATGATAGATGGAGAAGACAGCTGGGCCATTTTTAGGGTCCCTGATGGAACCTGTCCCATCCTGTCATTCTTGTTGGCTCCCAATCCCAGACCCTAGCTATTAAATGGTCTCCAAGGAGCTGGGCATGGCAGCACATACCTGTACTCCCAGCACCTGGGAGGCTGAGGCAGGAGAATCATTGTGAGTTTTGGACCAGCCTGGGCTACAAAGTGAACTCAAGGCCAGCCTGAACTGCAGTGAGACCCCGTCTCAAAAAGACAAATAAATAGTCTTCAGGGATCCTCAAAGCCAGGCTTCTGGGGACCAGGATGGCCTCCCTGGGGACACAGCAGTATGGCATCCTGGGCTGGAAGAGGCAGTGGGCAGCGCTCTGATGGCCACAAGGTACCTTTGATGTGTCTGTGTCCAAGAGAAGGGAGGAAGTAGGAGAGAACGTCAGAAAGATGGCTCTAAAGAAGTGAGCTAGGGTTATGCCCCTTCTTCCCAGCAAGGACATTCCCTGTTCAAAGTGGAAGAGCTGATGCCCTCTCCCCTCCCCACTGCCCAGGCTCTGGGCCCTGGCCTTTCCTCCAACCACACATGTGGCTGCCTCCCCTTGCTCAGGTGGTTCCTTATATCACAACCATTTTTGGTGGCCTGCACACAGGCAAGATGGTCATGCTTCAGGGAGCAGTCCCCAGAGATGCACACAGGTACAGGCAGAGCTTGGGATGGACCTGGGACTCCCCCACCTCAGCAGCCTCTCTGGGCTCTGACTGGGACAGTGCAGGTTTCAGGTGGACTTCCAGTGTGGCTGCAGCCTGGATCCACGGCCAGACATCGCCATCCACTTCAACCCTCGCTTCCACACCACCAGACCCCATGTCATCTGCAATACTCTGCATGGAGGGCACTGGCAGGTGGAGGCCCGCTGGCCTGGACTGGCCCTCCAGAGAGGGGCCAGCTTCCTCATCCTCTTCCTCTTTGGGAATGAGGAGGTGAAGGTGAGCAAGAGGAGGGGCCCAAAAGCTACATACCTCTACCCTCCTTCACCTGGCCATTGCCCTGTACCATGTGCAGTGGCATTGTGGGGAGAGGGCTGAGGAGCCACCACACTGTCCAGGCCACCTTGAGCTACTACCATGCTGCAGAATGTACTCAAAGAGCACTTACTGGAAACCAGGCACCTCTACACTCTTACCTTGGGGGTTGGGGAGTTGGAGATGGACCCAGAGCCCAGTGTGCCCCTGTTCGGTAAGTGTTGTCGCTGACCTGCATTTGGCCCTCTGAGCCACTGGCCTGCACCCCCAGGGTGGATGCCTTTGTGACAACTGTCTGACATGGGTAGCAGCAGAGCACAGGTGACACAGGGCTCAGGAACTCCTGCCAGGTGGCAGGATCTCTAGGCCAAACACTGGACAGGGAAGGACTGAGTGTGGACTCACCGCCCAGGCTCTCCAGCAGACAGCACTTTCGTGTCCTGTCATGCTTGTTGAGTCAGCACTGAGAAGACCGTGCTCCAGTGCAGAGTTAAGCAGGTTCTGCCTCGCAGAGGTGGCATGAAATCCTGTGGCTGCCCTGCAGGTGAGCGTGAATGGACAGCACTTCCTCCACTACCGATACCGGCTCCCATTGTCTCGGGTGGACACCCTGGGCATATTTGGGGACATCTCTGTGCAGGCCGTTGGATTCCTGAATATTAGCGTAAGTTCCCTTGGGGCTGAGGCCTGGGCCCTACAGGCCTCTGACTCCCTGACACCCAGACTAGTGTGGGACACACTCCCCCTCTTAGACCAAGAGGCAGAAAAGGCCAGGGAACCTGCGGTGTCAGGTCTGCATTGGCTGAGGGGAGAGAGGTTGCCAGTGGACAAGTGTGGAGCCACAAGCAGGATCTGTGCTGGCAGTTGGTAGGGAAGCTAAGGGTTCAGCACAGTGGTCTGAATAGGCTGCTGCGGGCTGGTGCCTCATTCTGCTGATGAGCTTACTCAAAACACAGACCTGGGCATCTGCCACCAGCAACTCTGACTCAACAAGCCCAAAGTTGAGCTGAGAACTGGACTTCAGAAGGCAGGTTTAGGAGCCACCACCTAGCTGCGGGAAGCAGGCATGAACGGGTGGGGGGCCTGGGGACTGCACGGTGCTCGATGTGCCCTTCTCTTTCTGAACAGCCATTTGCAGAAGGCAGCAGAGAGTATCCCACTGGACACGTAAGTCTGGGGTGTGGCTGAGCCTGCAGATGCTCAAGGAGACTGCTGGCCACACTGCACAGGTCCCTTGGCCCTTCTCTCCCCATGGTTGCAGCTTCAGGCAAGGCCTAGCCTGGCCCCTCTGCAGAGCCACCCAGGAAGGTGACGGGGGCAGGGGCTGGAGGGACCAGCCCCCATGGTTCCCAGCAGGAGATGCCTTTTGGTGGCAGTCCTCATTCTGCCAAGCCACCACACGAGGGGCTAGGGTGGACCTCACAGGACAGCAGCTGATGTGGCCTCTGAGCATGCTCATAGCGTAGGGCTTCCCCATCATCCCAGAGCTGGGAACTCCAGGTTCAAGAGACCCCCTGGAGCTCCCATGGCACATGCTGCCATCAGAGACAGAAGCCCCAGGGTCCCCAGTGAGTAGGGTAACAGCCAGGGCGCCCTCCCTGGGCCAAACACCAATGGCCCCTGTGCCTCTCTCCTCCACAGCCCTTCCTGCTTCAGAATCCTGAGCTGGTGAGTGGCCCCACAAGTCCCCTAGAGGTATAGTCCATCTCAGGTCCCTCAGAGAAGGGGAAGCAGCCAGGATGTTGGTGTCCTGTGGTGATGAGCACCTGCAGCCTCAGTTTCCCTACTTGTGGGCAATCTGAGCCACTCCAGGCAAGAGTTTCAGCTTTATTTTCCCTTAACTCCATCGATGCTGCAATACTAGATGCTTCCCAGGTCAGGCTGTAGGATGGGAAGTCAGGCTGGCCTCAGCCCTAGCCAGTGGTTCACCAGCTATGGTGGAACAAGCCACCACGTGTATGTGATGGTCCAGGGTGCTCAGGCCCCTGGTACAAGTTCATCCCACAGGCCTGCAGCAGGAGCCACGGGAGGTGTGGTGCTGCCTCCAGTGGACAGAACCTGCCACTCCAGTGCTCCCCACCACCAGAGCATCTCAGAAGTGGCTCCTGGAGGTGGAGGGCTTCCTGAGGCTCCAGGATCACCGCCCCCATCTCTCCCTGTCCTTCAGGAGCTTCCCTGTTCACGCACCCTTCCTCAGGGACTCTGGCCCGGGCAGGTCATCATAGTTCGGGGACTGGTCTTGCAAGAACCAAAATAGTAAGTGTCCTGCCAAGTGCCACTCCTTTTAGTTTCCCAGCACCGCCATACAGCCCCTTTCCCCTGTGAGAAATGGTGCAGAGATCAGTAAGTTGCCCGAGGCTGTGGAGCCCCTGAAGTCAGATTGGAATGGAGACCAGTGGCCGTCCTGTGGCAGCATCTCCGGTAGTGGTGCCTCTGCCGGGCCACTGAGGAAAGGAAAAGACCTCACAGACCCAGAGAGAGCACATGGCCTCTCACGGGGACAAGAGACTTGATTTAGGTGACTCTCTCAGCAAGGACAGCTGGCACTCAGCGGAGCCAGGGTTCCAGGACACTATTGTTAAGTAGTGCTGCCTGGCTCTTCCTCCAGAGGGCGCTCAGACCCAGGTGAGTGACGCAAATCTAGCTCGACCAACACCTGGATCTGAGTACCGGGGAGGAAGAGCTAGCCCAGTCACCTGCCTGGAGGAAGGGCCTTTTTGAAGCCATATTGCTGTGTTGCCATCTGCTCCCGTCACCTGATACCTGTGTAACCCCAGGAAATGATGTTTCCTCTCTGTGCCCCAAACTCCTTACCAGTCATGGGTTATCAGCCATGCCAGCCTTGGGTGGTGCTCATAATAATTGGCTACAGAGGTGGTAATGACAGAGAGGGCCACACCGTGCTCTCCCTGCTTTGCCGCTGTCTTGTTCTAAGTTGTCGACCTCACCAGCCCTCTTTCCCTCAGCTTCAAGCGCGAATGAGCTCTGAGCAACCGGGCTGGAATGAAGGCCACAGCCAGGTCTTCCCCTGGCCTTTCCTCTTGCACTCTGTATGATCAGGCAAGGCACTCTATGTGCCTGGAAGGAAGAAGACGAACCCGCACTGGTGGGGCAATGAGCAGACACACCTTCCGCCCCAAAGCTGGGGGCCGATCCCAGGTCCTCCTCTCGGTTCAAGGTCACATGGCGCTTGTTAGAGACAGCAGCGTGAATGCACATGATGCACTGTCCCAGGGGCCTGTCATGCTGGGTCTTATAGTTATCTGTAAAGAAAAATCGAGAGTCATCTTTAGTATAAATTCAGCCTTTGAATGTGGCATCCACTTAGAATAGAAGCGTGTGCTAGGCCAGGTGGAACATGCGCAAAGGCCTGCTCAGCTGTGGCTCACACATCCTTCAGACTTAGCCCACACCTGGCACCAGCAGCCCTACCATGAATGCTAGGCTGCTGCTGTTTCTGAAACAGTTAAGGGCTCGAGTTGGGCAGAGGGAGCAAGTGTAGGACTCTGATTCCTTTCTGGTGAAGGTCTTATTCCTAAATTATAGATGAGGAAATGGATTGCATGAATTGCCTGAGGTCTCAGAAAGTAGCTAAGCCATCTCTAACCACTGAGCTTTCTGCAAATTAAGGCAATGCGTGGTGCTGAGTTACACTTAAGGGCTACTTTTATCACTACAGTTATCCTTAGAAACTAAGGCTCCAGCTGGAAGATGCCCAGCCCCTGTGACCCCTCAGTCAGCAGAGGACAACTCCAGCACTCAATCTCAGCTCAGAGCTGTTCTTTCTGTTCCCCTCCACACACCACACACACACACACACACACATATACACACGTGAGCATTCAGCCATGAGCAGTCACAGCACTTAGCGCTGGGACCACTGCCCATCCTTGCCCAGGTACCCGGTGTCCTCAGGGTATAGCAGGGCAACTCCCTGTTCTGCCTCTTCCTACAGCTTCACACTGAGCCTGAGGGACAAGGCTGCCCACACATCTGTGATGCTCAGGGCCTCCTTCACAGACCGAACGCTGGCCTGGGTCTCTCCCTGGGGCCGCAAGACACTGATCTCATCGCCCTTCCTCTTCCACCCCCAGCGATTCTTTGAGGTGGGTCAGAGCTATGAGATCACATCCTTTGGGAAGAATCCCAGAGCCAAACCCCATAATGACCTGGTGCACAGGGTAGGTGCCCAGATGGAAGCCAACTGAAAGAATGTTCTAGGCTCTGGCATACAGCCCTCTGTGCCAGTGCCAGGGACCCCAAGCTCGACCAGGCACAAGGGGTGCAAGTGGGGACCCAAGCATTGCTGTGGTGAAAGTACCCCAAATGATTCCAGTGTACAGCAGGGGTGGAAAACTTTTGCTGACAGCAAGGACCCTGGTGCAGTTGATAAAATGGGAAAGTCAGGAAGATCCTGGTCACAGCCACAGTGTGCTGTGACACACTGGGCCTCCAGGCCATCTTCAAGTGTCTTCCGGGGCAGAGTGCCGTGGACACCACTCACCCACATGGCTTCTTTCTAGGTGCTGCTCCTATGCCAGGAAGGGGGGCTGAAGCTGGCACTCAACGGGCAGGGCCTGGGGGCCATAAGCCTAGGCCAGCAGATGCTGGAGCGACTGCGGGAGGTCCAGGTCAGAGGAAGCATCCAGCTGTACTGTGTCCACTGCTGAGTGGCCTGGCCAGGAAAAGAAGCCCGCCTGCACCAGGGCCTCACAGTGTGGCACCTCCTCGCCACGGCCATGTAGACCTGTTCACCCATGTGGTGCACCTGCCCGAGCCGCTGCAGCCCCACAGGCTCCCCACCCAGAGCTGAGCCTTGCTCTGGCTTGCTCCTGGACTACGCTGTGCCCATGGGGTGGGCTACAAAAGCCTAACGAAGATTCTCGGAAGCACAGGGGCCTTATGAACTTGGACATTTACTCCATTCCTACCCAGAAGCTCAGGAGAAACTGGCCCAGGCCCGCAGGACACTGAGACTCTCTTGGAATCTGCCCCTCCCAGGCCCCAGCATCAGCAGTGGGGCTGGAGATCTCAAGTCCTAGGCTGGGCCCAACGTATGCTACTCACACTCTTTCCACCAGCCACCATGACACGGCACAGCTGAGTGTGGGGTTTCCCCAGGGCCAGACAGAGCCTGTGGTTACTCGGCAACAGCAGGCAACAGAGGGGGAGGGAGGACGCCTGCCCTTCCCTGTGGGACAGTAGCCCAGGCACATAGCCAGTCTGCATTCCTCCACTCAAGCATCACAGGGGCCCCTGGGTTCCATGTGGCCTCGGTTCAAGTGGGTCCACTCTGTGACATCCACATGACAGAATTTCCAGACAATGCATTTCTAGAATTTACCCATCATTGAGTGGCATGTAAAGAAAGCATATAGAGAAACTGAATCTATATGATGGAATACCTGAAATGATTATTTTTCTAACTTTGTACCCTACAAGCAGAGAGCAACAGCTTTCACTCATCTATTTGCCAAAATTGATCTATCACATCTTAGTAAATTCCCTGGAATAGAGATTTCATAGCAAGCCCTCAGCATAGCCCAGGGAACCTGGACATTAGTGACAGAAGTACCTGGGGAGTGACTACCTGGAAGCCAAGGCACTGGGTTCCTGACAGGCCCTAAGAGAAGGAGGAGCTGGCATGAGCCGGATGCGTCCGGGGCTGCAGACCCAAGTGCAGAGCGAGGGCAAAGCTAGAAGCAGCTCCCCACTGGCGCCCTTGCTGCGATGGGAGCAAAGTGTCCTGCGGCTGCGGCTGCGGCTGCTGTGGCTGCTGGTGCTGCTGCTGCCGCCACATGTATACACACTTAGGGCTGGTGTGCTGTACAAAATTGAACAGACCAGACATTAGGCAGCTGCTCTTAGAAATGCCTGCTTAGAAGGCTGGCTCTGGCCTCCTGGAACACGACTAAGGCAGTTCCCACACTGACTCAGAATTTGCCCTAAAGGATAGAGCAGCTCATTGTGCCCAGACCAGGGTGACAGAGTGGCCCATGTTGAGCACCTGCCTTCCTTCTGGGAGTCCAGCACCTCTGTAGATGCTAGGCAGAGAGCACCCAGACCACTCAGCTTCCACAAAATTTCCAGACTTCTGGACTCCAGAGACACCTCTGATGGCAGAACTCACGCATGGTTAGGACTCCCGAGGGAGGAATTGGCAGGTCTTACGTGTGGCCCTGGGGAGGACTCTCCGAGGCCTGCCCCTGGCATCCTCTAGATGCTGCCCTTTGGACCTTTCCCTTTGCTTATTTTGCTTTGCATCCTTTGCCCTAATAAATCTTAGCTGTGAGTCTATTGCTGATCTGTAACTGGTCTCAGGCCCTCTCCAAACGTGTCTTCTTGGCAGATGGACTCTTGACATTAGGCAAAGTCCATTATCCTTTTACTCTGACATTAATGGAGCCACAGAGTGTTTGCTGACTTTGTGCATCCACATGCATCTTGTTCTACCCTCCTACCTTTAATCTCTCAACACTATACTCTTAACTTGTGTGTGCCTTTTAACCTTTTGCATGGGCCCCCAACTTATAAATGAGTTCTATTCCAGGAGAATGTTCATAACTCAGCTCTGTTTGTAAACCCGACAAAGTGAGTCTACTTACCTTTGACACAAATGACCTAAAGTGAAAAAAAAAAAAAAAAATATATATATATATATATATATACCATAAATAAACTACTTTTACATTTACAGTACTTTAAAATTGTGGTACAGTGCAGCATGACTGGCTTCTAGGGGTTTCTCTCCATGGAGGAGGGAAGGTAGGCTGGAGACAGTGGACAACCCCGCTTCCCACACAGCACACACAGCGCAGCTGACAACTTCAAGCAGATGTGGGAGCCACTTTCACAAGTTGTTCACATCTGCAAACGTTCATGACACAAGATCTGTTCATATCTGAGAAAGTTTGCAACGCAAGTGTCCATAAGTTGGAGACTCCCTACACATTTAACCTGTCTGCTTGAATTCACTTTCTTGCATATGGCATGTAGCCATGTCACACTTTCAGTTTCCAGTTTTAGTCAACATCACACTGGATGTTGTAGCCAGAGCAGTCGGGTAAGAAAAAAAACATCCAAATTAAAAAGGGAAAACTGAAACTATCTACTTGCAGACCACAAGGTCTTGTAT
>NDGM010366683.1:0-13426 GCA_002564305.1 Octomys mimax | reverse complement strand
TTCTTTCTTTCTTTCTTTTTTCAGAACTGGGGATTGAACTCAGGCCCTTGTGCTTGCCAGGCATTTTTGTTGGAATGTACAATGGCCTCCATGGTTGTCACACTTAAGCCAGCTTTCACTACAAACAATGACCACATTCCATCCCAGAGGATCAGGGAAAGTGGAACTTTATAATCAAAAAGACCTCACTTAAATTATTAATTAGAATGACAATATAGCTTAAGACGTTCAAAAAATGTTTCAGCCTCACACATTAGCTACAGTGCAGCCTTTCATATTTTCAATAATTTCCAAAGAGTTTTAGAGATGTCCACAGACATTTAAGTACACACATCCCTGCAGATCTGAATAAAGTTTTGCTTTATAGACAGATCATCCCAAGTGGTCTTCTGTCATTAGTTTACATCACTCAATCTTCTACTAATTTCTGTATCTCTCTCCAATGACTGATATGGTTGACCAACATTTTCTAATTTCATTATTAATTTAATTTACACTAAAAGAAAACCTCAACTTTTAAGAGGATGGTGATATAAGTTAATAAGGAAATAAATGCATTAAAAGATAAGGATGCATTGAAACTGTCAGAGGGATTTTTCAGCATTCTAACTTCTCCAAAGAGAATTTCCTAATATGTTGAACAGTTTTTGAGAAATTCCAGGGTCCAGGGAGATGGCTCAGTAGAATAAATGCTTGCGTGGCAAGCGCAAGGGCCTGAGTTCAATTCCCAGTTCCACACAAAAAAATAGACAGTGAGAGAAATTCCATTCAGTTCTCCTTCCAAGTTTAGATAGAGAAACAAGCAAAATCTAGCAAAAAAAATCTAGCAAAATCAAGCAAAAAAAATGTGATGGGTATAAAAAGAAAAATGAGACGGTGCATGCCTGTAATCCCAGCACTTGAGAGGCTGAAAATAGGAGAATCAATATGAGTGTGATCTATGTAGTAAACCCCTATAGACTCTGTACTAAATACATAAAATTATAAAAAGGAAAGAAAGAAAAATGTGAGAGTGGTTGCCCATAGGAAAGTTTAGATCCAAAACTACTTGTTTGCAGAAAGGAAGGAAAGGCTTCATTTAACCTTTTCCATTCATTCATTTATCCAAGAGAAAAAAAAATACCATGTGTAACCACTGTGCTAGGCATTAGGGGTGGAAGAACACAGACAGGAGCCCTTCTTGGAGGAGCAAGATAAAATTCAGTAGCATTCTGGGTAACAGCATAGCAGAAGATTTCATGGGAGCAAATGAACACTGTGATGAGTCTTGGGGCACAAACAAGCATTGAGGAAAAAAATAAACTCCCTTTCCTAATCTGTAAGAATGTATCTGTGCTATTTGAATGCTACTACATTCCTCTGGCTGGGATGGATGAACTTGGGATCCTCCTGCCTCAGCTTCCAGGAATGATGAGATTACAGGCTTTCACCACTTTGCCTCAAACAGATGGCTTTTCAGTGACGAAAATAGACAGTGCCCCAAGGCAGGCATGTGAAAACATCCCCAAGGGACGCCTGCAGAGCAACTGAGCACAAAGCAGTGTCCTATCACCTATTTCAATGGTACATAATTAATAGATGACTTGGACAAATAAACAAAACATTCTGTGGAAAAACACCCCTTATTAAAAGGGCATATGCTCAAACTCTTGAGAAATGCCAGGTCAAACCTATCAAACATATGTATGTTTTGTGGAAGAATCTGATAAGTTCTCAAAACTTTTAGTATTTTGTTTTGGAGGTTAATTTTTCAGAGCTTTCCTATGGTAATATACATTACAACTCTCTAAGAACCAACTTTTATTAAAATGAGCTCACCAAAAAGCCTATTATTTCTAGGGAGTTTGTTTATTTAGAGACTAGTACTCAAAATGAATGCATCCTCCCCAGCAGTATGACTTAATTTAAAATTATGACAATAACTTTTCTCCAAACATCATTGAACTATGTTCCATGTGCTTATGACACAGGAAAATTGCCACATGAGAATTATTCTCCAGGGAACAGAGAAGCACCAATTCACATATTCTACTAGATGACAGAACATAAGGGTTTTTTACACTTGTATCCCTGTAGTGACTAATAAACCCTGAGGATTTTTGTTAAAATTATCTGTAAATATCATTGCATACATGATTAACCAACTTCTGTGATTTAAATTGAATACAGGACAATGTTAGAAATAATTGCTTCTAAATGGAAGACTTACAAAGAATGTAGTCATCTAACTAGAAATATTTTGACTCTCAAGTCAAAGAAATGCATGAGTTGATAATTACCCAAACTACAAGGCTAACATTAATAAACTGAAATCATCACTAATGAAAAAATAAATAGAAACTGAAATTAGCTCCTCCGCTGAGGAGAGATTTATTATATATACCCCAACCCCGCACCTTACAGGCTTATACAGGCCTGAAGTAGTACAGGAAAACTACGCAACACAAACCTGTCTCCAAAGTAAAAGAGAAAATATCTGAAGTTTCTTGTCAGTTACAGCTACTATGTAATGAAGAAAAAGTAACCCCAAAATGAGAAATAAATGTATTGGACTGTAGTCAGGAATCATGAGGGCCGACATCTGTAATCTCAGCATTCTGGGGGGCTGATGCAAAAGGATTTTCAAGCTCAAATCCAGCCTGGAAAACATGGTGACCAGGCAAGGCCTTCTGTATAAATAATCACATACATGAATGCATACATATATACATACATGTAATTTTTTAAAGAGATGAGCATGTTGCTCCATTGGAAAACGCTGAGCTACTGTCTTAATGCAAGTGAGCCACTTCCAAGCATTTGTGTTAACAATTAATGATAGCCTAAAACACTGGTATGTCTTCTTTATAGATTATGCACTTGGGATAATATAGCCTTTAAAACTCTTTCTTTAGAATCTGTAAAAGAAGATTAAATCAAAAATATTCTTTAAAATCCATTAAATATATTGTTCATGTTAACCTTGGAATTAATATAATGATGTTATATTTATTTAAAATCTTTTCACTTGGTCCACATATTTCTTAAATTTAACCTTTAATAAACCCCAACCTTGATAACATTATTTCCTCCACTTGCATCAATGGTAATGACCTCTTGAAAGTGCACCAAGTGATTTATGAGTAAAAATCTATTCCACGGATATTGTATAATGCTAACAATAACTTAATGTCATTTAAAAATTTAATTAAAGAGTCATGAAAATGTAATACATTTCCTTTACCTGTCTGTAGCATACAGTATATTCCCACATACATTATTCTGCCCAGAGTTCATAGTGTCTCCAAAATCATTTAGTGACTGGTTTAGCTAGAGAGCTAAATATTGCAAACTTTTCAATCACCTTATAATTTTCTTTATTTCTCATAAATTTTCCAGAACAAAGATGAGTCTGCCTATAACAAAGGCTTCTATATAAAGGCTTAATAGAATTTTGTGAAGGACAAATCCTTAAATAATCAAAATCAATTGTAAATAATTTCTTAAAGTTTAAGAAAAGGAAATGTAAGTTGCATTTTCTCTCAATCATTTCCATGCCTCAAACCATATCGTTTAAAATTAACATTTATATTAAAAGATATCTCAGCATTCAGGAGGCTAGGCATGAAGATAACTGAGATTTCAAGGCTGGTCTGGGCTACATAAAAGATTTCAAGGCCTGCCTGCATTACATAGTGTGCCCTTCTCTCAAAACAAACAAATACAAAATTACATAATCTGACTAACATATGTAGCATCTAAACCAATCATTTACAGAGTTTATGGACTCCATAGTCACAAAGAAAATTCCTTTCTTTGTAATTTCTCAGTTTGGATTTCAAATGACTAGAACCTCTTACCAACACTGTTGGCTGTATTTTCTTTGCACCAAAAGCACATCCTAGCCTTTTATTTCAATGGGACCTGTGAGACCTGGTTCATAACTATGTAGTGATTTATGATCATTCTGATTTTGTAGATCAGTTTTAATTTTGTCCAATAAGTACATATTGTTTCCATTGTAAAATAAAAACAGTATCAAAGTCTCCTTTAAAGTACATGACATTTCTAGCATGCAGAAGACTCTCTTCCTAAACATTCCCATATTCTTTAAACAGTAGATAAAATAATAAAAAATTGGAGTTATGTTACATTGTCTAATTACAAGTACCTTACAAAGTTCATGATGTGCTCTTGTGTAATACTCAGAACAAATCTTTGTGATTAATACTATGTTTATCCGTATTTCACTGATGAAGACATTGAGGCACCACAAAAGAAAACAACTTATTAGGCATCCAACAAATGCAAAACAGTCAGATTGTGACACTGGAAACCAAGTCCTAGGCACCACGCCATGACGCCATAGTACCATATTTGTTTGTCAACTTAGTCAGCAAACATAACGAACCTGGTAACCTGTCTGACTTTAAAATAAATATTGGAAATATCAGTAAGTTGTTATCCTAGACTTTTAGAAGCTCACAGTCTATTTTGGGAAAATAGACAGTGAATGACTAGATGACATCCGCATGAATCATATGGGGACACCACTGGGGGATGTTTCTAGACAGCATAAGTTCATTACTATAGAAGAACAGGTGCTAGGGAAAAAACATATACTGAGCAACACTCACCTCACCTGCACATTTCTGTGAGGAAGTTTCAAATGCCTCAAAGACACAATTCATTCATTTTTAAGCCTATCACATGATCACTCTTTACTACTTTCTCTCCTTATTATGTTTCTATTTGTGACATTGAGGAATGTCCTACACATGTAATAGAAAACTAGTATTTCTCAAACACCTATAGGATATTCTAAGTTGTTTACTTATTTTAAATGTGTTTTTGTTGATACCTTATTAGAATATACAAAAGACCATAATTTGGTACTACATAACCAATTTCATAGATGATTTTTTAACCTAACCAATAAATAAACTTTTTTTTCAATATTTTACTGTAGGAGGGTTATGTATCTTTAACAAGAAAGTTGACCAATTACTCTGCTGAGCTTAATTACATTTTTCTGTATTTATGGTATCAATCAAAACCATGATTGTTACCTTATTTCTCGATCTTCAGGGGAATATATTTGTAAAGTTACAACACAATGACATTAAGGAGGGGAAATATAAAAGCGTGCATGAATCTTTTTGTATTAAAGCAATCACAATGATAAATGCCCAATAATTAAGTCTGAATATAAACACAAATTTGATATAAATGTCTCCACATAAAAATCAGAAGAGTAGAAACAATAGTTGTGTTTGTATTAAACGATTAATCCACACAGATGTGGCTTCCAGTGACAGTTATAGAAGAAACCTATTAAATCAGAACTCAGAAAACCTTGTCTTCTTCCTTCAGAATGCATAGACAAGATGGCCGCCCCCACCTGAAGCGCAGGATTTCATCCTCCGCTGACAAGTTGGTTGCATACCATCTCCAAAGAAAATACACAAAGCTAATTTGTTTGAGAAGCCTATTATAAAACAAATTCCATTTCCCTCCTGTGTGTAACACATTGAAAGCTGTCAAGAAATATAATCTTGAAATACTGAGATTCAGGTACTAGCTCGAAAATTTGGGACCTGCCCCCAAATTATTGCTACTTCCATGAGCATTGTAGACCTAAGAACCAAGGAAACAACAGCATTAAGACACCACACGGTATGCTGTTTTCAGCATGTATCGGTTTAATAACATGCTAATTCATTACTTAGCATGGATGTTACATAAACATCAGTTACTATTCATATGATTTAAATTAATTGAATTGTACTTAATAATTTACAGAAGTGTTTAATGAATGGACTTTTAATGCTAATATTAGATATTACAAAACATTATGATATAAACTTCCTGTATCACAGATTTTGAAAAGACACTGACAATTGTCTTTTGATCTTTGAATAGACATTGCTACATCATGGATTCTTGTTTTCCCCAGAATAGTAGAAAGAAGTTACTGGTAAAATCCCAAAAATTATCCTGACTCAAATTTTTTTCTGTCCCTCCCTCCCTCCCTCTCTTTTTCTTCCCTCCTTCCTTCCTTCCTTCCCTTTTTCCTTCCTTCCTTCCTTCTTTCCTTTCTTCCTTTCTATCTGAACCATATTCTAAAATTTAAAAAACACTGAGTATGGCTTAAATTGATGAAAGTGTGATACTGATTATAGATATGACATATCTGTAATCTATAATCACTGCTGTGTATAATATACCCCACAGTGATTTTTTGAGTACTTTATGTGTATTTTTCATTTAATTTCAAGAAATGTATGAGTTGGAGTATTATTTTCATTTTAAAAGTTTGGGTACTGAGGCAAAGCAGTGTTAAGTGTAGTGCTAATGTATAAAAGAATGGAGTCCCTTATTATTTCAAGTAACAGACTGTTTCTTGACTGAACTTCATGCTAAACATTACATTAGGGAGAATTCTGGGGCAAATTGTAGTTATTACATTTTTAGTTTTCAACAGAAGATAGAATTCCATACTACAGTCAATTTGTTTGTCTCACTGCATACCGGTATACTTTCTAATATTGAAAACGTCTGCCTTAATTTTAATCTTATTCCACACACTAAATAGAACACACCAGTTGCAAGTGTGTTCTCTTCTCCTACATGGTTAGTGCATTCAGACTTGTGCATTCAGATAGCCACTGGAACTAAGGACAGAAGACCTTAGTACTATGAAAAAGACAACACAACACAACCTCTTTCCAAAGGTAGAATATAGAATTACGTCACTACTAACCATGTGATTTCAAAAGGAAAAACTAAAGAATAAATTTAGATAACATAAGGAAGGGGAAGACACTTGTCATGTAATATAAGTATGACTCGAATAAAAGAATGAAGGCAAGATCAAAATGTCACAGTCCAGGGACTCATTGCGGAAAAACTGTGGAGTGCACTGGGACTTCCAGGTGTGTTAGGTCCTCAGAGCAAAAGATTCATTTGTATAGCATAAGTGAAACCCTTGTAGAGTAGGTATGTTTCTTATGCATACTTTGATATCATCTATAATACAAGGCCTTTCAGATAATAGACTATATTTCTTGTGAAACCTTTTGAACTCTGTAGTACAAAGGGCAGCAAATCATGTGTGTTTCTTAGAAACAACTAATTAAAGCAATAAGGGTGAACTTGGTAACCACAGGTGTCATTATAAAACAGGAGGCAGATATTGAGTGAGTGGAATGAGGTCTTCAAAGAAAAGGAAGATATAAATTGTTAGGACATCAAGAAGAGATAGTGTGCAGTACAGCACCTCACAGTTTTGTAGGTTTTCAAGGGGTTACCATGAAGTTTAGTTTAGCTATTATCATCAGGATTGAGATTAAAAATCATAAACTCTATGTCTTAATTTGCTATGAAAACTTTGTCATGATGAATGCTTTGGCATGTATTATATGACTGAACAGTCACAACAATTCTATGACACAGTTGCTGTCAATATGCATTTTGCAGATGAATGGAATGGCCCTTGGTGAGAAAATAAGTACTTGAATCGATTATAGTCTGCCACAGTTGGGAGACTGAAAGCAATCAATTCTCACTGGGTACAAGTGTGTGCTGAAGGACCAAGATAATCATGAAAATGCTTCAGCCTTCCAGAAATGAGTATCAAAGTTAAATAACAGTATCAGAAAGATGTTGGAGTTTACTTTTAAGGTTAAATTTCTACTGTAAATCTCTGAATATATTTACTTTGAACATGCTACTTTTATCCCTCTGAACCTAGAATGGCCTTCAGGAAGCTATCCCCATACCTCACCCCACCGCATCACCGTACAAAGTTACACTGGCTCTGCCGAGAGCTCACCTCTCTCACCTACTTCACATTTACTTATTTATTAATAAGTATCTCTTCTTGCCAGCTCCAGGATGGAAGGGATTTAAAATGTTCTGTGTACTAGTATGTCTTCGGCATGTGAAAAACTGTTTGGCACAAAGTAAGAGCTCAATAAATATCTATTAAATTAAAAAATAAATGAATAGTCAAAACAAAGGAATGGGTGCTCATTACTGATCGATGGCCATCTGTACCTACACTGTCTTAGTAATTGTTTAAGTACCTGGAAGCCTGGGACTATATCATGTCAAAGTGCTTTGTTTGGTGCCAATTTGATAATGATGATAAAGTGGGAGACCCCTGCATTATTGCCTCTTTGCAGTCTCCTTACCACTGACTGAATACTTTTGATTGGTCTTGGCTCTTCAAAATGATGTGGCTGCAAAAAGAATGTGCTATAAATGTTTAACTTACGACAATCTATAGAGCTTGAAAGAGTCAACCAACATATTCCCTCTCAAATCTGCATACTTTTGAACTTAGTTTGGAAAGGTAGACATATGTCCTTAAAACTTTCAATTCACACCTACACAAGAGAGTATAGGTTGGTAATCATTTGACTTAAGCTTCTGGGTTATCAGAAAGAAAAAAAAACTTTATTGCTGGAGTAAAACCAGACAATTATTATAAATTGTCACAGACTCTTTCCGATATGCATATGTATAGGGGAAAGCCCTAGGACATTACACCTGATGCTACTGGAAGGCTCTATCACTGAATAGTGGGCTTTGACCAATTAGCAGCTGTGGTTTGGATGAATGGCCGCTAATGGTTCTCGTTACAGTGTGGACCTCCAAGGTGATGCTTTTCTGGAGTGGTAGAAGCTTTGGGGGGTGTTGCCCAGTGGGAAGCCCTTAGAATCGTGGGTGCTAACTGTTATGATTTGAGCCTAGATTCCCCCATGCAGTCATGGAGCAGGCTTCTAGAGGTTTTGCTTGATTCATGGTCCAGTGCAAGGATTATGGGTGTGAGTGCTACATCCGCCCTAGAGCAGGTATCTTGCATACAATACAAAGGAGAGACAAAGGCTTGTGGTTGCTCCTCCATTTTTGCTCTTCTTGTTGCTTTTGCTGATTTCCACCACCAAAAATGGCTGCCCTCCTCCATGTGCCACTCTGCCATGGAGCCAGCTGAGTATGCAGTGAAACCTCACAAACTGGGAGCTACATAAACCTGTCATGTTTTTTTGTTTGTTTGTTTGTTTGTTTTCAATTTTGGGTGTCAGGTATTTTGTCTCAGCAACGAGAGAGAAAGTAACCAAGACACTGATGTCTCTTTCACTGCTGATGGCCGGCTCCTGAGCTGAGCGATTTTCTCTCTGATGCCCTCTCATCCCAATGCCATGCCTAACCATGTGGACTAATTGAATTTAAACTGGAACTTCCAGAACATTATATTAAAATAACCTTTTTTTATTTATAGGATAGTTGAATTGCCTCAGGTATCTTGTTGTGGTGAAGGAGAGTTTACACATTAGCCATTAGAAAAGCTGAGGTAGCTACTCATCTTATATACTAAAAAATATAGAATGAGTAATTCCATGTTTCACAATTAGAAATGACTGCAAGCATAATTTTTACAGAATTTATAAAGAACTGAAAGAAAATGATCCTAGGGGTAAAAGAGAACTTTAAAGGCATGACATTAATGTCAGAAAATATTAGCAAATGATTAGCACATAATCTACATATAAATTTAAGACATTTTTAGGGAAATGAATATTACAAAAGTTAAAAATTAAGAAAACTGTGTAAGGCAAAACAAGGCTATGGCCATACCACCCTGAACACACCAGATCTCACCTAATCAGGCAAAACAAGATTATTTCTCTGGGGGCTAGGGAGATAGCTCAGTAGAATAAGCACTTGCCTGGCAAGTGCAAGAGCCTGTGTTCAATCCCTTGTTCTGCAAAAAAAGAAAAAGATTATTTCTCTGAGTTGAGGGACAATGAAGAATCAAAATTTTATAGAAAAACAGTATAAATAAAAAATTACACAAATATGCCTAATTAATAAACATTAAAATATGTATAACCTCATTAATAAACAAGGAATGAAAAACTAAATGAAACCAGGCATGGTAACGCACACCTATAATCCCAGCACTTGGGAGGCTGAGGTAGGAGGAGTGCCATGAGTTCAAGGGTAGCCTGGGCGACACAGTGAGTTCTGATTGGGTTAGAAGTAAATTGTGTAGATACAGAAGGGGATTTCATTTTAGAAACATAGTATAAGCAAACTCAGAAATAAATTCTGCCTATCTGAATACTGGAAGTGCACCATTAGGACTTCATTGATTAAAATGTATAACTTGCCTCTTTGCCTGCCTTCTCCAAATTGAAAAACTCTGGAAAAGTTTAGGGCCCAAAAGTCCTACATGTGAAGAAAAGCTAGAATTGCAAAGAAGTGCTTTTGCCCCCACATTATGTCAAATACTGAAAGAAAAAAAAAACATGATAAAAAGTGAATGTCGACATGAAGACCACTTACTACATAAGAGAGCTCTTACCTTCACTGACTCATTTTGGCACTAAGATAATTTTTCAACTTTATTTCAGTTTTTGTAAATAGTGATCCTAACATTTTGAAAAAATATTTTTTCATTTTCCCAAACATAAGTCTTGCTTCTTAGAGATAAATAGTGAGTTTTATTAAATCTCAAGGCATCCTGTTTCAGTGACAAAGCATAGTGCATCTCTTATAAAACATGGTAACTTCAAAACAACAGCTCCGCCCTCTTCACTAGGTTCGACCATAGGATTTACTTTACCTAGCATGGGGGGTATGTGAGTAGCTTATTAACAAACCCTCAGAGTAGCAAGCTGTCAATCTGAAGAAGATTTAAAAAGATAGTGATAGAATCTTGTTGTAGAAGATGTTCTGAATTAGTCCAAATAATTTTTCTACTTTTGAACTTTCACAAAACATTTCAAAAGTCTTGAAGAAACACTGGAAGAGACTCCTCAAATGCGTGTCCACTACATTCATAGGCACGAATTGCCAAAAACTAAAACTTGTCTTATTAGATCTCCCATTTGAATTTTACTAGTATACAAGTAAAACTGCAGGAAGGTGGATCAAACATGGGAAAAGAAAATAAAATTGGTCTTTATGGCGCTGGGCAGATAGCTCAGTAGAATAAGCGCTTACCTGGCAAGCTCAAGAGCCTGAGTTCAATCACCAGTTCCAACAACAACAAAAAACAAATTGGCTCTGCTGTGAAGAGCAGGCTGAAGAAAGTTAAGAAAATAGGCCACCTTAAATTACTTGGTTACCTGAAGACGTGCCATGTCTATGTTAGCACATGAGCACCGACGTGCAAACACACTATAATACTCTAATAATTTGGAGAAAAGGATGGCCTCACCTTTACTGTCTTGGGCATGGCTAACTCTATATGCAAAACAAAAGTAATGCAGTCTAATGTTTCCAAATTGGTTGCAACCCTCATTTCATCTTAGCTTTTAATTGTTAAAGAGAAATTCAGAGTAAATTAGCTTTCAATAGTTGAATGCAAAGTCCTCAGACTTTAAGCATAGTAAATTATTTCTTAGGAACATTTCTGACTTATCAGTTCAAATATATAGGACTGGAATTTGGCTTCAAATTTAAGATTTAGATTTGTTACAATATCTTTATTAATTTTATCTGAAAACCTTTAATAGATATTCATAATCTACAGAACAAATATGTATTCATGTAGATACAAAATATACAAAAAACTCTTAAATGATATGCCAGATGGCAGCACTACTTACTATGTATTTGAATAGATTTTTCATAAATAGTTATATATCTATATGAAATCTTTAAAAATTAAATCTTATTAAATACTATTATCCTGTAAGACAACGCCTATAATATTTGAACGTATGGGTCTGATTTATCTCACTTGCCATCGCTGTCTCAACATAAAAAAGACAGAGCAATGTAAGAGTTGTAAGGCAAGAAGCATGGAGCTAGCCATCCTCCAAGGTGGAAAGAATCAAGAGATGGAGTAAAGGGGAGAGCAGGAAGTGGGCACAAAAAAAGGAGCCTAGTGTTTTCTGTGGCACGAACCAGCTCCACGCGAGGAAAAACAGGTTGCACTGCCAATGTGTACAATAAAGGTGGGGGACCAAGGAGAGGGGAGGAGAAGAAAGGAAAGGAAATGGGTGGAAAAAGGAATGAAGCTGTGCGATGTCCATGCACCAGGTCCACACTAGGAATGTGAACACTGGGCATTACATTCATGCAGTAATACACTAAGATTTAAAAAAAAAATCCTTAAGGGCTAGCAAGATAGCTCAGCAGACTAAGTGCCTGCTTTGGCAAGTGAAGGGACCAGGGTTCAATTGCCAGTCCTGCATGCTATACTGGCCCGACCCCAGGGGCTTGCTGAGCTGGCAAACTGAGTCCAGGCTTGGTGGTGCATGCCTGTAATCCCAGTGCTAGGGGAACTGAAAGCAGGAAAATCACAAGTGAGTCCAAGCTGCATAGTGAGACCCTGCACCAAATATATAAATGAAAAATAATCCAGAAAATGTTTTAGATAAAGGCCTGTTTAGACTTGAGATTTTGTAACTTGAAATAGTGTTTGATGACCATCAAATTTATGATTCATAGCTATAATTTTAGATGAAATTTTGTGCCAAAATTTAACACTTTAGTCACATTGCTTCCCTGCAATATAAATACTGATAATGTAATCATTCTTATCCTATGAGAATACACTTTGTATTTGGTGACCTCTTTTCCAAATATGTAAGTGGAAAGTACTAAACATCAAACTTGAAGTCCAAAAAGATCAAGTTAATTGACATGATATAGTTAAAGATAATAATGAGGATTTCGAGAGAAATGTAAGCTATATAACACAATGTTGGAGTAGAAATAAATATAAGGTTTCTGTGAAGCAGAAAGAAATGAACATCAGAAGAGATATTCCATGAGACAAAGAAGTGTGTGTGTGTGTGTGTGTGTGTGTGTGTGTGTGTCTGTCTGTCTGTCTGTCTATGTATAGAAACAGAATAGAAAATTAAAGAAAAGAATAGAGCTACTGTATGACATAGCAATCCCAATAATGGGTATGTTTTCAAAGGAACTAGACCTCGCATGCTGAAGAGACCTCCATACTCCCAAGTTAGCTGTAACATTGTTACAATAGCTAAGAGAAGAATCTAGCTAGGTGTTCATTAAAGAGGAATAGGTAAAGACAACATGGCATATACACAATGGAGTACTATCCAGCCACAAAAATGAGGTCAATTCATTTGTCATATGTATTGAGCCACAGATTGCTAAGCGCCATTTCAAAAATGAGCCTGGAAACAAATTCTTATTTAAGCAAAGCAAATTCTTACAGCATCATAGTAAACTTTAATCTCCATGTCAGAGTCAAAAATCTAAGCGGTGGCCAGAGAGTTCAGCGGACTAAAGTCCCTGCTTAGGTAGAGCGCAGTGGCTGGGGTTTGATCCCGCCCCAGGGCACGGTAAGAGGGCAATTGAGACCTGGCATGGTGACGACCCTGTAGACCCTGTACTAAAAAATACAAAAGAAGAAGAAGAAGAAGAAGAAGAAGAAGAAGAAGAAGAAGAAGAAGAA
>NDGM010366430.1:0-14037 GCA_002564305.1 Octomys mimax | reverse complement strand
ACTCAGGCCCTTGTGCTTGCCAGGGAAGTGCTTATTCTACTGAGCCATCTCCCCGGCCCCAAAGCAGGGGTTTCTAACAAGTGGCACCCATGAAGACACTGCATTATTCTGCTAAGCATGCCCAGGAAAACTCTAGGATCTGTGGATCTGGGGATGTGTCACCCTCAGAACCAGCTCTGGTGTGGAGCCCCACATTTCTGCTCTCTCTCAGCTGCTTGGGGGCATGTGGACACTGGCTTGAGTCACCCAGACCCCCACTCAGCCAGCCAGACTCACTCATCAGGTCCCAGCGGCAGCTCCAGCACGAAGCATGAAGATGTGCTCAGTGCGGGCACACAGTTTGCCATCTGTAACCCGCGGATCCCCACGACCAGCCTGAAGAGGAACCACTGCTGTACCAGAGCTACTGACATGGCATTACAAGGTTAGACAAATCGTAGCAAGAGGCAGGGCTAAAGCGCAGCGGTGCTGAGGTGCACAGTCCGGGTCTGGGCCGAGCTGCTGTGGTCAGGAAAGATAGAGCGGGGTTGCTTATGTCTCTCATGGCTGCTGGATGCCCTCGCCTACGTCGCTGTGCATCACCTCGGTGCCCACAAGATGGTGGCCTTTGTGGTCAGCTCCCACGGGTGAAGAAAAGGTGCCAAGGGAGGTTCTGAGGACACCCTGAGAGGGGAACAACCAACGGTGCTATTAAATTGTCTTCTGTTACAGCTTAAAAGGAGACAAAGTTCTTGTAGGTTTTAGAGGGACAAAGATTTTGTCTTGGGCCTAAGCCTTTAAAATTTCCCCAAGTATTAGGCTAAGTATGCTCCGTTCTCAAGAACACAGGTGGCCAAGTACTTCCGGCCTGTAGTAGTTCCAATACTCTTGCCTTGGTGAGCGGCACCCCCTAGTGGCCAGAAATCAGATCTTCCTGTAACGGGCCACAAATCCTCCTTAGCCCAACAACAGGTACTAAGCAGAGAAGCAGTTGGGAAAAGCAGGACAGAAAGAAGCCTGTCTCCTCAGCCTATGCTCAGTAACCATCCTCAGAGTTAAAATTACTCCAGTACAAAAAATACATATGAACCAAACTTGAGTATCGTGGGAATGAATCATAGCTCATTTCCTTTAGAAAGTTTTCCTTCAAAATTATTCCTTTAGAACTATCAAGGCACTGTGCACATAGAATTCCTCATGTTCCCTCTTCAGGGGGCGCCTGTCTCTCATTAAGACTGCTGCCCCATTGCACTTCTTTGTCCCTGCCGCCTGCGGGGGCGGGAAGAAGAAAGAACACATCACAGGCACAAAGTCATCATAGGATGGTAGACAGGTGACATTGCAATAAAAGGAAGCAGCAGGGCTGATAACCGGACACGGTGGCCACTGCTCCACACCACACCACGTCTCGCCACACCTCACCACGCCACAGCAGAGCGTGGGGTCCTTCCCAAGGTAGCGTGCAGCGGAGGCGGCTGCAGAAGACAGGACCCGGATGTACTGATTGGAAGCAGCACTCCTGGCCTGCCTGCATCACTAGGGGACCCCTGACCGTGAAGTGAAGCAGGGCAGAGCAGGACCTGGGTCCTCAGCGTAAGCCCGAAGAGCCGCCGTGCAGCAGCCCTGCCCAGCAATGACCTGTGCTCCTTTCGAGGACGGGGAACGAAGCCCAGCGTGGACTCTCCTCCTGTTGCATGGGAGAGTTTGCCAAAGCTATTTTCCCTACTTGTGCAACTACAACTTAAAGTCAGTTGAAGTAAGCATGGTCTCGGGAAGTGACGGCAAAACCCTAGACAGTGCCTGCCATGCCCTGTGTGATCGGACCAAAAATGTCCCAGAAAGACAGCACAGAGCCGGCCCAGGAGGTCAGGGCACGATCCCAGCAGCCTTCTCTCCACCTCCGCGGGAGCTTCAGCTGCCGATCCGTGCAGAAAGAACGGGCTGAAAGTTTCTGCCTGAACCACACAGACTTCCTGGGCTGTTATCAGAATCCCTTACATATCAGCCGCCATGGAAGAAACAGTCATTCAAGAGGCTCAGGGTCCCCACCTTTAAAGCAGACATCTCCACGGACCCTTAAACCTACAGCTGTGGCATCGGCTACCTAAAAGTCAAAGTGCAAACGGGATTCCACGACATGCACAGCGAGAGCCAAGTCAGGCTTCCCCGGCGGCTGTGTGCGACTCGCCGGCAAGCCGCGCCTGGTCCTTCTGCCTGCTCCACTTACCACGGCTGCCCTCTCCATGTTATTACTGTTACTTTAATTATGTGTATTTTTAAGCCTCAGAGTGATTTGTTATTGTTTTTCCGGTCAGTGTTCACTTAGTTTTCCATCTGCTGGGCATTCTGTCTGCTAGGTCCACGCTGAGACCGGAACGACCACCGGATGTCGCCGTAGGTTCTCGAGCACTACTCAGAAGACCTTCGCAGCAGAGTGAAGAAAAGTGATTAGAAGGAAACAGGGCGCAGAAGGCCACTTCCACTTTCTACGGCGTCTTAGAAAACTCTTCGTTCCTGTAGAGAATCCGACAAAGGCTTTGGGGGATCACCGAAGAGGCTGAGACTGGCTCAGTCCTACAACTTCAAACCCCGAGGGCTCCAGGGCAGGGCTGCCCTGAAGTTAGGACCCCTGCCAGGTGCAGAGGAGGCTGCCGGGAGCCAAGGGCCACGGTCTGGCGCCACCTGGTGGCCATTTGGGCTCAGGCTTCACTAAGGAATTTATGGGGCGTCAGCGTTGCTCCATAGAGGTGGACAGCACCTAGAAGTTTGTAGACCTGGGGTTCCCACGCAGCATTTCTCTCGGGAGAGAGGGTGTCTGATCAGAGGAAAACTACAAGGCTGGGGATGTGGGATCTGGTTCCAAAGAACAGGCCCACACGGTGTCGCCCTGAGATCACAGCGTGAAGCTGACCCAGACCTCACTCCCCGGTAATGCCCAGGTCCTGGTGGGGGTGGGGGTGGGGGAGAGCACTGGCTAGGCCAGGGCCGCTGGCTCGTGCTGCCCAGCGCTTCCCCAAGAGCACTCGGGGGAAGCCTGGATTCCATGCACCCCCATTAACACCATTTCAATAAACGTGAGCTAAAAATATGTATTTGTTGTCTGTTTGATTTTACGACCTATTGTTTAAGGGACACACCGACAACTTACTTAAAAGCAAAGTGCTTGGTTAGTAGCACTATGTCAACTATTCAACCATTCATAAGGGGGTTCGGGATTCGATTTACGAAAATCTTTGTTGTGTGCTTTTCAGAGATGCCTTTGTGGGGGGAGGGGCAGCAAATAGCACAAAAATCAAGCAGATGTAGCTATTTAATTTCCTCAACTGCCACAGCTATGTTCTAGATTCTTGCTGACCCTGTCCTCGTTCTCCAAGGCACTGTATCCCATTCCCAGTGACCAAATCTTTCCATAACATCTTCTGAAAATGGAGCTAAAATACCAAACAAGATCACTAGAGGTTTTCTACTTAGAACAGGTCTAGTGAAAATTCACCAAATTTGGGGAGCACCAAATTTTAGTCCAGCATCAGTTTCAAGGTAGTTTCTGGCTATAAAATAAATGAACAAATTCCCGGTAAGTCACAATGTTCTACCCATGAAATGCCACCAGCTGAGTAGGGCCGAGTGGTCTGCAGAAATCCTTTGGTCCATCCTCTCAAGAGTTCCAGGCAACTGGAAGCAGGCTTCTTCCTGCCCAGCTAACCACGTGGGACCTTTGGGTGGTCCTGTCTCCGAGGGGTCCCACTGCCCCACAGCTCCTTGTAGATTTCCAAGCGCAGCAGCTTTTTCCAGTTCTTGGTAGTAGCAGCTGTGTTCTGTAAGCTCTGTGTGAAACTTAAACCCACAGCTATGAATTACTACCACTGTTCCCAGAGGCAGTGCATCAGTGGGCTTCCACCAGGCTTGTCGATAAATTTAGGTCAGCCAGTCAATAGCTGTAGACTTGTTCTAAGCACATTTGTATTTAAGCACATGTTATTTAATCTATATTGGTGATTCATTACTTTCAACTTGCAGCCAGCGGTGCTACCCTTCGTGGGGATGACACACGTGCGTCTATAACACACCTTTGTCCTATTTTCTCTGTGAGGCCCATGACAGCCTCCTTATGCTTCAGAATGGGAGACAGCATTTTGGCCCACAGCCAGGTTAGAAACATTAGAAAGGAGAGAAAAGGGACCAGTGAGACCTGGGCTGGATCGAGAAAAGGTGCTTGCTGATGGCACTAATGCTGAAATAGAAGGAAAGGACCCTCTTGCTGCCTTGTTTGACTTCAGCTGGGGAGCTATGGTGCGGAGGGGATCCCAAATTTTCTGCCACCATGCATCAGATTGAGAATGACCACAAAAGCATTCTGAATTTGGATTTGGGGCTTTGAAGTGGACTTTGGTGCTCAGGAGAATTTGCACCTGGAACCTGGTAGTGAGCAAGCCTGAACATGAGGAATGATGGTGCATTTCAGAGTTAAAGTCCTCTGACACCCATCCTCCACTCCCCAAGCTGACTCCACCTCTCTCCCTTCCTCTGCCTTTCTCTCTCTTTCCCTCTCCATCTCTGTCCTAGAGCACAGGACCCGGCTCAGTGTGCTTGTGTCTGTAAATGCCACTGGGGACCGTGCTTTCCTACCCCCAGCCCCCGCAGTAACCCACAACCCCACATTCCCTTTCTGTCCCCATCACAGCTTCCTGGGGCTCCAGTTGGTATTCCTAACACAGCGGTAACAGTGGTCCTAACATCGCAGTGACTGCAGCCAGATGCACCAACAGCTCACACATTTCTTTGCACAGTTCTCAAGCAGCAAATACCTTCCTCTGCACAGGCTAGTGTTAGCTCTTCATTGGAGAGGTAAGAAAATGGAGAAGAGGGCTGGGAGATAGCTCAGCAGTCTAAGCGCCTGCCTGGCAAGCTCAAGGACCTGGGTTCCATCCCTGGTATTGTATGCCACGCTGACCAGCCCCAGAACTCCAGACGCACCATGCTGGCCCCCGAAACAGGGCGTGTTGGTGCGCGTCTCCCAGCACTGGAGAAGCTGAGGCAGGAGAAGCACTAAGAGTCTGAGCTGTGTAGGGAGATCTAGTGCCAAATAAATAAATACATAAATAAATAAAAGATATTTTCAAAGAGAAAAAAAATAGAGATGAAAACTGGAAAGGACTCAGCCAAATACCTCAGTTTGTGAATGACGAAGGCAGAAACTGCAGGAGACAACAGAATCTGGAGCTGAGGTTCAGCCCCAGTGCTGCACTCTCTGTGACGGGGGAGCCTGGAAGCAATTGGACGAAAACACAAATTTGCCTCCCTCTGCGGCTCAGGGTAGAGATGGAACCGGAGGAAGGGAGACATCAGTGTGCAGCCCACCTCATTCCTTGCTGTCTGGGCTGTGGGGAAAATATATTATGATGACACTGAGCCCAGTATATGTAATCATGTATAATTATACATGTATGACTATGCACAGTCATCTTCTGTCACCTGAGATGGCACAGCTCCTCTTAAAATCTGAACATACACAAATCTTTACTTGGAAATATTTTCCCATGCTCCGTCAGCTTTCCTGCCTTCACATCTTGAGACATTTTTTGAGGAGGAATCTGAACAGATGAAAGGAGATATTTATAAAATGTTTTAGGTGAACAGATATTGCATGGCTTAGAAACAGTATCTTCTGAAAAAGAGAAAGGAAGAGCTTATGTTGTCCTTGATCGTGTTAAAGGAAGTAGAGAAAAAGTAGTGCAGTTCAATTTGAGCTGCTGAACCAAGATAGATGCTTCTAGTGCTTGACCCCTGGCCTGAACACAATCATCACGGAGCATGAAAGCCACTCTCAGGTCCTGGCACTGCACCGTGGAGGACAGTGACTGGACTGGGACTCACGCTCCACAGGCGACACTGTCTTTGGCCCCTGGGGCCTGCACACTCCCTTCCTTAGCAGCCCCAGGACTCATCAGCACAGGCCAGCCTGGCCGCTCCTCCTCCAGGGAGCTGCAAAAGCCAGTCCATTTTCCAACTAGAGAATTGGTAAGGAAGAGGTCTTACAAGACTAAGCTGCTTTGTTTTAAAAGCAGGCGCCTTCTTCTATGACTAACACGCAAGCCACTTAGCCACTGTGGATGGAGAGTCGGGAATTATTGTATCAGAAAAACCTGCTCAGTTGGGAAGTGGTGTTGAGCAGGCATGTGAGACCCATCGGCCTTGTGAAGGTGTCGTGGCTCATCCACCTTCAAGGACCTACTCTCCTTGCTGTGGTGGAGCAACGGCCTCTCCTACTTTGAGGGTCTCCCACACCTCCCTGTGATTTCCATGGTGTGAGCTCTCTGCAGGAAAGCCAGGGACTCCTCTGTCACTCAGGGCCAACCTGGTTCTAAGCACAGTGCTAGTCCCTACCCAATGACCTGACATGACAGTGTTCTGGGCAAGATTGAAAGAGAACAGCCACTGCCCAGTTTTGTAGCTGAGAAAACGATGCCCATACACCTTAAATGTTCAGTAAGGACTTCAACAGGGGAGACGACCTGGAAGCAGGTCCAGAATCCCACGCAGGTCTGCGCACACCATGGAGACAGGGCCTGCTCTCTGGGCTGGGTGGCTGCTCAGTGTTTCTCCGAATGGTCTGTAGGTGGCGCAGTGACCTCGTGAGTCTCAGAACCCAGGCTTGTGGATTTCTGCCTGGCTGGGTACTCAAAAGTGAAAGTACTTGTCAAAGCCCTTGGCTCCTTGCCAGCATAGAAATCATGACTCGACAGTCTCTCCAACTTCTCAACTCACTGATGCAAGACTGTGGCCTTCGAGGAGGTGCCAAGGACGTTCTCTAAACCCAAAAACTGAAAAAGAACCACAGGGAAAAAAAATAAAGGAAACTGATGCTCCCTTTTGGTTGTCCTTTGTTTGACATCTTGGCTTCTTTCTAAAGTAACTTTTCATGCCCCTGTGGAAGCGTGAGCCTCAGAAATTCTAAAGGCTTTGAAAAACACATATCATTTACTATCCTGGGAAAAGCCTGCATGATTCTGCAAAAGGTATTCACGGCACAGCACGCTCACCAGATGCAGAAAATAAAGACAGAGAAAGGCGCCCTGATTCTAAAGTGTGCGAGGAGCTCACAGTGATGTTAAGACAGTCGGAGTACGCTGAGGAAAATGACTCAGATCTTAACTCACAGAACACCCTAGCGATCTGCATGAACAGCGCCTGAAATTAAAAAGGAGCTGCTTCAAGTCAGCAGAACATGCATGGGGACGCAGGGCCTGGAATGACCCCATGTCACTGGGGGCTCATTTTCCAGGCTCTCTCCCCGCTCTGCCCCTCCACACCTACAGCTGGGACCCAGAAGTCCTCATGAAAGCCACCAAACCTGGGGTAGAGACACAAGGAACGCTGGAGGCCAAGCTCGAGAGCACTGGGTTTGCATTTTCCACATTGTTCAAAAGAGACCGAGGCACCGGTGACAGTGCATGAGCACAGGGGACCCTCGGGCGGCTCGGCTCCATCCCAGGATGGCAAGAGGGGTGGGGTGGCTGTGCAAGGCTCGGTCAGCACACCGCAGGCAGCAGAGGCACTGAGGGGCAGGCGGGGGGGGGTGGTATTCCCCTGCCCCTCCCCACCTCTGTCCCTGGGCTGTGAGCAGGTTGTATGTCTTCGACTAAGGACACACCAGGTGAAGGACATTCTTACCTGATCCATCAGTCAGAACACTTTCCACCAAAATGTTAAAAATTCAAGATCCAAGAGGATATCAAGGTCAAACTACGGGGTGACATGGTATAAAATGATGTCAGATCAGCTTCTTAAAGCAAGCTACCGGGCTCAGTAGGTTGTCACCAAGTGTTCTCATTAGAAATGACATCTTGAAACTACGGCTTTAACAAACAATAATTTCTTCTTCTTCTTTTTTTTTTTTTAGGAGATGCTGCTGAAGAGATTTTTAAAAAGTGATCAGTCTGACCTACTGCTAATTGAAGTGAAAATTATTGAACGCTTATGGGCAGCCATGAGACAGTATCAGAAGCCTTGACGATACCTATCACAGAAATTATAGCTAAACAAGTGCATCTGAGTACTGTGGTTGTGGATATGCATAATGCCAAGCTAATCTATAATGAAGATGCTAATTACAGATTTATTAATAGTTTCAAAACATTGATGCATTCAGGAAAAGGGTATGGTTCAATAAGCCCCAAGGCTTCCAAGTAATGAATTCTCAGCAATGAGAAATGATGCCGATTCTCTGATGTGGAAACATTTTCAAGGAAAGTTTCAAAGAAAACTGTTATTTCAGGGAAAATTCCCAAGAGACAACCCTTCTGGAAAAGCACACAAAGCACTGTACTATCATCGCCGAATTAAAGGTAAGTATTAACGTCAATGCAGACACGCTCGTGTATCTTTGTGTATGTGTATATAGTTTACGTTGTTTTCCATGACAAAATATTCAAAATTATGAAATAATGAATACATGTGCATGTCGTTTATACTGCTTTCCAAGAAGGAGTATTTGGAATTACAAAAGAATGGCTAGTGATTTCGAATCGCTGAAGCCCAAACCTTATTAGCATCACTTATGGTGAAGGCTAAAGTAGAAACTCCATTTTACACTTGCAGAATCTGAGGTCAGCTGCAGGCCACAGGCGATGGAGATAAAGGGAAGAACATGGAGGAGAATCACAGAGGAGTGGGTTATAGTCAGGACAAACTGTGTTCTGATTTGCAAACTGAAAACACAAAACAGAAAAGCTAGGTGACAACTTACTAGCATTGGGAGAAAGCAAGCTTCAGGCAAATGTAAACTGCGTAAATCTTATCATGATGAAATTCTGGGGGACAGAGTTTGTTCTTGATCTGTAATCACCAGATCACTAGCCCGGGAGTGAGGCTCCGCCCAGCGCTGTTGCCTCCCTTGAACTCAGACCTTACTGAGCAGAGCCGCAAAGGGTAAGTGTGCACGCTGAGCCCACTGCTCTGCTTTACGCTGAATCAAAGCTGAATAAACAAAGGCGGGATTAGTCACACTTGTGCAAGTTCTTCCATCGCGCTGTAGCCAGAACAGATTTTCACGTGATCCTGTTTAAACCAGCTAAACATCTGGACATGTGGAAACTATTCTTTAAAGCGCAAGAGGACCACACGCTGGACGTGGCTGAGGTCAGCCCCCAGGAGGCTGCAAGGAACCCGCATCCAGGCCCTGAGCCGCTTACTTACAACGAAGCCAAGTTTTTTATAATCCCGGGTGTACATGGACTTGCGCTTCTCCATGCTTCCGCTGCTGTTATTCGGTTCAGACTCCGCATCAAAAGCAATTCTTCGAAGTTCAAATATGATGTCCCTCTGAGCCTGAAGGAGTTAGGGAAGAGGGGGAGGGGAGAGAGAGAGGGAGGGAGGGGGACAGATAGGGAAGGAGGGAGAGAAAGGGAGAGAGAGAGCTGCTTTCATTGTGCACTGTGACAAGGTCTCCCTCTTCCTGGGGCCTAAATGAATCACTGCCCTGGAGCAAGAGAAAAACAGATACAAAGCAAGCAGCTTTCTAAGCCAGGCTCTGCAAAAGGCTGTCCCTTCTGCACTCTCCTGGCTGCCAACCAGGGTAGACCTCGCAGCCTAGGCTTCTGCGGTGCTAAAATCAATTGCCCAGGCTAGATCCAAATAAGAACCCCAGATGACACGGAAGGGTAGTATCCAAGGCTGGGGAGACTCTGGGAGGTGCTCAGGGTTCCGGAGCAGCATTCATGTTTCCAGGGATGCTTTTCTGCACTAGGGAATGACTTCATGGAAACTATGATGATAAAAAATAAAAGGAAGAGCAAAAGGTGGAAAGCACCCAAGTGTCCATTCACGAATAAATGGATAAACAAAACATGGCTCAGAAGTGCAGTGGGTGCTGTTTCTAAAGGGGGCGCATTCTGGCACATGATACCACCTGGGTGAACCTCCAAAGTATTATGGAAGGGAAATGAGCCAGACTTGCTGCACTCATCGGCATGCCCTACAATAGTCACATGCGCAGAAACTGAAAGCAGAATGCTGGCTGCCAGGGGCCAAGGACAGGGGCCACATGGGGAGTTACTGCTTAAGAGGCACGGAAATTCTGGTGTGTTTGTTTGCTGCCTTGCCGAGGGAACCCAGAGCTTTGCACTCAGCTACGTCTCCAATTTCTCATTAGTTAATTAACTAATTAATCTATTTATTTATTTAGAGGAAAAGTCTTGCTGGGTCACTAAGTTGTCCAGGCTGGGCTAGAACATGTGATCTTCGTCTCCCTGGGGCGACCACACGTGGCCTTCTGAACACTAGGGTGCAGCTACTGGCTTTGCAGGCCTCTCTGCTGTCCCTGACCACAGGCCTTGCTCCACGACGGGCGCGTTGCCGCAGCCCCCCACTCCGCCTCTGCAGGACACATCTGCAACCCATCAGGCCCTCACGTGCCAATAATGAGTCTTTTCCCTTCCAAAGCTGCAGCTCTGTTTAAGCCGAAAATGTGCTACAGCAGGGGCAGTGTTCCCAGCTGTTTTCTCTCACTCTGCGCCTACACAGCAAAGTGTCCCCCTCCCCATGCCTTCCGGATGGAGACGTCACCTTTCATGCATGACCACCAGTGACCCAGCCGGGAAGGACAGCAAACAACCAACCAACCAAAATGGTGCCCAGAATCAGATTCAATGGGGGAAACACCTTCGGCATGGGCTGCTGGAGCGTGGAAACCCCTCCCGTCCTGCAGAATCATCAACCATACAGCACTAGCCCCGGGGCCTCGTGGGCTAGGAGCCTGCCCTCAAAATTATCTCCATGGAAAGAACTGTGGCCAAGAGCCAAGACCTGCAGCCATGGGCTATCAAGCCATCTTATCTAACAAAGGAAGAACATGCTTGTGTTCAGGGCCCAGTGAATAGGAGGAGCCATTCAGTTTGTTTTCTGTTCCTAGATTCACCTAAATTCTAAAGTTGTGTCCCTGAGCTGGCCAAAGAGCTGAGCGGGTTAAAGCGCCTGCCTAGGCAGGTGCAGAGGCCAGGGTTTGCTCCCTCACCCTGGGGTGCAGAGACTGCAATTCAGACTGGGTGTGGTGACACATGCCTGTAATCCCAGCTCTTTGGAAGCTAAACACAGGTGGATCACTGTGAGTCCGAACTATGGAGTGAGACCCTGTAGACTCTGTACTAAAATACAAATAAATAAATAAGTCAAGCTGTGTCCCTGTGTTTTGAGATGATGACACACAGCCACAGGCTCATCCAGAACTCAAGGTGCTCTCACCTCCCCCCACCCCTCCATGCAGCTGTGGCGCGCCCACCTGGTCCTGAGGGTCCATCTTGGTCATCATCCTGTCTTCCAGGAGGTTGAAGGTAAGCACTTGCAGGACGTAGAGCTGGTGCGCCATCTCGTTGTTGATGGCTCGCTGTGCGCGGATGACGTGCTGGGGAGGCGTTCACAAGTGACACTTAGAAACATGAGTGAAGAGCGAAAGACAAACTAGGCAGCCCCAGCGCACCCTCTCGGTGATGCCGAGCAGAAGCTCAGCATCTTACATGCAGAGCCCGAAGGAGAGAGAGCAGGGAAGAAAGCCTGGGCTCATGCCGTCTTGGCGCTCTCCTCAGCGGGCCAGCACCCAGTGTGGCTAATGGTTTCAAGGCCAGCATCCAGGGAAAGACCTACCGTGTGTAGGAGGGTGTGAAGAGGGCTTTTGGAAGGCACACCTGGCGACCACGGAGGGTCCAGTGGTGCACACGGCTCTGGAGCAGCTCTGCCATCAGCTGAGCTATCTGCCAGGTGGCCCGTCCCCTTCCACATGGGGAAGTTTGAGAAGCGGAGGCAAAGTGCTGGTGTCCTGCATGGCAAGCCCACTGTAGGAGCTCTCTCACAGTGCAGGGAGCAAATGCTGGCGTGCTGCTTCCTCAGGGGATTAAGTGAGGAACAACGGTCTGTCCCATAGCAGTGGGACTGAACACAGAGCAGACATAAGGAGAGTGGCGGGAAACTGGACACCTGGCCTCTGCCTCCACCACAGCCAGACTGCAATAGGAATGGAATAGCTCCTGCCTCTTCAACACTCTGGCCCCATGTCCAACCCCTTGGGAGGATTGTACCTTAAACACGCCAAACCCTGAGCCAAAGGGGTGACATGTGTTCAAGTCCTTGACTTCATAAGTGCTCCACCCAGCCAGGCCTTGCTGTCTGGGAAGGGCTTTCGCCAGCACTTGTTTATTCACCATCGCATCGATGCTGAAGTCCCCAGTTTGGAGAAGTTATCTTACAACCAGGACTAGAGGAAGTCCAGGTCCTCAGGATGATCCCTGGGTGCCTCCTGACCAGGCAGAGGCCTGTTCAGACAGCTGATTAAGGGAGGAGGGACCAGAAGAACAAGAGGAAGAGAAGGGAGAGAAGCAGTGGTATAATAAAGGGGCTGAACCACAGGTCTCCCTTGAGGAGAAGCCAGATAATGGGAAGGCAGGGACTGAAACCCCATCCCCTTTATTCTCAGAACAGAATGTGAGCTTTTTAATACACATTTCAGATTTCAAGTGCATGAACATCTATTTTATGAATAATTGCAAAAGTATCTGCACCCTAAGACGAGGACAGAGAGAACCAACCTCGAACTTCTAGCCATGGAAGCCCCATAACAACAATGCCATCAAATCAAACTGATCTTTGTGACAGGATGGCTGTAATCACTCATTCCTAGGGATGTTCTAATCTTAACTGCCACACAGGGTAAGACCTCCTTGACTCATCACTTCTACCCCTTCATCTTCCACCTGCTAGTCCTTCCCTGGAGGACACTTTGATACTGCAGCTTCTAGTCTTTCTGAGAGCCAACCGAAAGAATGATCTCTCATGCATTCTTCTGCACTTGGTATGAAAACATAATTTGATATAGACCCTCTCAGGATGCTCGTACATATTTCAGAATTCCATGGAGGCTGATGGCTACATTTCACATTCCCAAACAACAGAGACATCTCTTTCTCAAACAGTGGAAATCGGACTTGTGTTTCCCTTCATCCTTGACAGTCCTGAGGTTTAAAATCAAACTTAATCATAACCAGCCCTGGGTTCTGGAATATTTCATTCATTTGCTCTTATAAAGTTTTTCATTGTTAATGGCTTCTTTGAATGAGAGAGAGAGAGAGAGAGAGAGAGAGAGAGAGAATGCTCCTATGCCTGCACACCACATGGTGTTGCTGGTGTTTTGGTGTAGGACACTTTGTTGGTCCCTTCCAGGCCAAGGCAGTTTTTGGAGATAACAAGTGACCTCTTCCACAAGCAAATGGCTAGGGCCCAGACCACCACTTCCTCTCCAGTCACGTAGAATTATGTACCGGACACCAAGACAGCATACAACCCAGCAGCCAGTGTAGTTATTCAAATTGGCCAGTCCTCAACCTGCTTAGGTAGCTCTCTGGACCCAAGCATTCCTTCCCTGGAAAACTACAGGAAGACTCCTGGCCATATAGCCCTCTGGCTGCTCTCCCTCCACCCCAGCCAGTGCTTCCTCATGTGGCCTCTATGGCACAGCATCCCCGCCCATGGGAGTTCCAAGTAACAGCTTTTATTTATTTATTTATTTATTTATAATGTATTTAGTGCAGGGTCTACAGGGTCTCACTACACAAATTGGATTCACAGTGATCCTCCTATTTTCAGCCTCCCAAGCTCTGGGATCACAGGCACGCACCACCATGCCCAGTGTCAACTGCAGTCTCAGTGCGCCCCGGGGTGGGACTGACAGGGCATGCTGGGGATCGAACCCCAGTGCCTGCGTCTGCGTAAGCAGGCACTTTAATCCGCTCAGCTATCTGGCCGGCCTTCCTTTACCTTCAATGGCCATCATCTCTTGATCTGTTGGCTTCACCAGACCCGAATGATAATGAAACTTGCGTTTTGTATGTGTGTGTATGTGTATTGTAAGCCTGCTGAACTCTTCTTTGGAATTACATAGTTACAAAGGCTTTCTTATTTCTTCCCTTCTCCTTCCCTCCTTTCTCCCTTCCCTTCCCTCTCCTTCCACTTCCTTCTTTTCCTTCCCTTCCCCTTCCTTCCTGCCCTTTCCTTCTCCTTCCTTCCTTCCTTCCT
>NDGM010366307.1:0-20524 GCA_002564305.1 Octomys mimax | reverse complement strand
TGAGACCAGAGAGAAGGGAGGACCCCCGACACGCACAGCCGCCCCAGGCCAACATCTGCTCAGGGCTCCCCGCTTCCCTTGCAGTGTAGACATGGATGGACTGGGTCCAGGAAAGGCCACTGCTGCAGGGCAGGCTGAGCCCACTGGGCTTGCATGCTGGAAAAAGCCTCACTGACAGCTACGGAGGCTGAGCCACAGCAGCAGGCTGCCTGCCTACGTCCACAGTGGGAAAGAGCCTAGGCCTACGTGCGCTCTCCAAACCTTGCAACATCCATCTTATAAACTTTGATATCCACGATTACTGAGAGTTAAGTGGAAGAGTTGTTAGCAAGTCCATCAATTTAAACTCTGTCCAGGCCTTTGGATTCCCTCCTTCATTCAACAAACACACACCAAGCATCCTCCGTGTCTCGAACACAAGCCCAGAGGAAAACAGCAGCATAAATTCAGCAGGCCCTGGGCAAAAGATGAAACGCAAAGTTTCAAAGGCTCAACCATACTCATGGAAATTTAGAAACATTTTCTGGGCTTCTGAGGGTAGCTTCCAGAGACACGTGTAAGAATTCCTTTTTGTCAAATGGCATGGCGTCGTGAAGGTGCAATACGGATTTGCTTCCAAGAAAGGCCAGCAGCGCGCAGAAGGCCGCCCCTGCCTGCCCCGGCAGGACCTTGAGGGATCACGAAGATTGTGTGCTTGGGGAACAATGGCCCTGCCTCACCAAGGTCACCGCGTTGGCTCGGAGAGGCCGCAGAAGCCGATCTCTATCAGGGACAGCCCGTGTATTCGCAGCCCTTTGATGCTGGCTACAGGGCGGAGGAGCTGCTGACACTGCACTGCCGCAGCAGGCCAGGAAGCTGTCTTGCTATTCTGCACAGAGCCAGCTTTTACAAAGATGGATAAAAGGGAAGTGCAAAGAAGAAGATTAACTGGGCCTCCCTGAGCCTGCCGCTTGCCCTTCCTGTGTGCGCACGAGTTCCAGCTCTGTGCTTCTGCCTGAGACCCTGCATGTCTCACACGCCCGTACACCGAAGACAAATCGGAGAAGACGCATGGGCAGGGGGTGTTGTTAACCTTTCCCTTCGGTACGGATTTCCTACACCAATTTGGGACCAAAATGGGAAGGTGGAGTAATATGAAATGGATGTACACTTTGCATTCTTAAAATTAAAATTATTAGGCCCAGACAACAACTGGAAAAACCACACCCGACCCATTACCAGGAGAAGAGCGTAGAGAGTGAGTGAGCAAGCAGGTCTGCACTGGCTGAGAGTAGACGTGTAAAAGGAGCGACGCCGCTGGAGGCATCTCAGTTGGGTTCTGTAGCGCGGAGAGAGGCCTGAGGACAGACGGAGAGGAGGGGATGAGCCCAGTCGGATGGAGAATCGTCCCTGTTGGGCTGGGTGGTAGGCAGGATGCGCTCTCTGTCCCGCTGTCTGTTGTACTGATGATCACTTTTTGTCTACTTGCGGGCAGCACCCAAGCCGAGAGCCTACTTGAAGCAGAAGTCTTGGGGAAGATGCTGTAAGCTGTAACTCTCTCCTGGTTCCGAGCACACAGCACCACAGGACTGTGGACCTGGAGATCCCTTCTTTCCTCCCTGCTATGCCAGACTCAGGAGGAGGCCTGCACCTCGGGCCTGGTGCAGTCGGCATCCTCGTATCCATTCTGCCCATGTCCCGTGGGCCTCAGTGGCCTGGCCACCCCAGGAGGAGTGGCTTTCTGTCCCGACTCTGTGAGACACTGTCAGCCCTGGGTGGGCTGCAAGCCCCCTGGATGTAGAGACGCTCGGCTGGCCCTGCCCAGGAGGGCTGGAGGTGGGGCAGGGAGAGGGGACAGTGGACCACAGCATCCCATCCAGAGCCCCCTCCTCTGGCCCAGACTTCCACACTGCCCGAGGGACAGAGCAGCTGCTGTCCCTTCTCCAGGCAGACCCCAGCTCCAATTCAGAACCGCTTCAGAGACAGCACGCACGGCATCCGCTTGTTCCCTTAGCTCCGCGATGGCATAAGCAGAACTTGCCTTTCCTTTCCTCCTTTTGCTCACAGGTGCCTGGGGTCCTTCTCCTTTCAAGTGTGAGGAGAGGCTCGGATCATTTGCAGCGCCATCTCCTCGGGGCCCTTCCAGTCCCAAACACGCAGCAAGGCTCAGACCAAGAGAGGAGCTGAGGCAGACCCTTCCCTGAGACTTTTAAATCATTATGAGCCACAATCTTTCGAGGCAAAGGGCTTCTCTTTAAAAAAAGGGGGGGGGAGCACGATGTCTTTTGTGTGACTAGAAAAACATCACTCACAGAAACAAATGCACCAGGAGGGGGAGGAAAGGTTGGAGCAAAATGGAAGTGGCGTTCCTGTCCTGGGTGGGTCGCCGCTGCGTGGCAGCCGCAGCCTGACTTTGTGTGGCAGGGTCACCGAGCAGAAGGTCAGGCAGCTGGCCATTTCCATTTCAAAGATGCTATCAAAAGGCCAGGAGCCGTGCACCCAGCAGCCCTCACAACAGGATTTTCTCCTCTCCCGTTTATGAAATTTTTTATGCTGAAATAGTTTAGTGAGAAGGCTCCGACTTATTTTCCTCAGAGTCCAGGTGGCTCGATATTAGATCTGGGGAAGATTTAGCTTACAAATCAGGAATTTTGAACAATGAGGAGCCATTCGGTGGTCACTTGTCAAAGGTTCCACAGCAAGGCAATAAATCCCAACAGAGCCCCTTCGCTCGGGCTGAGAGCCCCCTGAGAAAGGTAGCTGAGTTCTTAGGAATTGTGGCCCACTGTGTCTGCTGTGAGAGAACGCAGCTGTACAACCTCTCTGGTCAACTAGAGCCTCCTGCAAACACAGAGGGAAGGCATGGAATTCGGGGGCCGGTGATGTGGGTGGAGCTGACATCTTAGTAGTTATAGCTCACCCTTAGCTATTGCCGGGCACGATGACACAGTACAGCTAGCAGTGATAGAGGTGGCTTAAACCTACACAAGGGCAGGGAGTGAGGAGGACAGCCACTGCCCACCAAAGGGCCCAGCAGGCTCTGGCTGCCTCCAGCAACTCTGTGGGTAGAGACAGGCTGAGTTGGACAGTGCTCAGAGAGTCTGGGCTCCCCTGTGACCAAAGCCACTTGCAGGAGGCCAGCTCAGAGGACAGGGTCAGCCAGCGGATGGCCAGCAGTCGCAGCCAGGGAGACTAGCATCACAGAAGAAAGGGAAGCCAAGTCAAGAGCTGCCCAGATGCAGAGCGAGACAGACACAGAGAGCATGGGGTGCGCAGCACCGGGGCCCTGAGAGTTCCTTTAAATGGGGTGTCCTGGGCAGGGACTCCCATGGGGCGTGTCCAGAGGGCACTCTGGTCGCTGGACAGTGAAGATCCGGACAGGCCCTAATGTTCCCAGAGCTGTCTTTGAAAAGCCCTCAGACGTGGCCACCCTTAACCCTTCTCTCTGTCAAATGGCACAAATGGCTCCCCCGCCTGTCCTTTCACCCCACCCTGGGCTACATCATTAGGGCTCAGCGCCCCACAGAGACCCTGGGAGGTCTAAGGGGGCTACAAACAGCACCCTGGCCCCACTTGTAGCTCCTGACACTGGGGGACACAAGAAGACAAAAAGGCGCGCGCCGGCAGGTGCTCTGTCCACAGGCCGAAGGGCAGACACTGCTGCTTCCACATGGTCCGGTGGTCCTAACCAGGGCTTCCAGATCCTGGTGCAACGCGCGGCCTTGCATTTTCTCACTATTTTATCTTCCAGGCAATGCTATATAAACCGGTTTGCGCTCACAGGGTAGAAAGAATTCCCTCTGGCTCCCCATTTGTGTCCTTCCCAAAATGTCCAGTCTCCATCACTTCAGAGAAGTGTCCAACATCAGGAAGACAGACAGAGGAGGGAGGAGGCAGAGTGAGGGGCAGAGAGGGCACAGGCGGGCCACCAGAAGGGAGACAGGACGGACAGAAGGGCTGGCAGAGGCCAAGGCACCGCAGCCGGGAAGCGTGCGGCCAGGGCACGCCCGCCACCCAGGTCGTCAGCCCCAGTGGATCCACTGTGCACCAGTCAGCCTAGGCCAGCATGGAATTTGTTCCTAAAGAAACGAGGAGATGCGGGCCTTTCGTAGCAAGGCGGCTTCTCAGTAACAGGTGACCCCAGGGTGGTCGTGGCAGCCAGCAAGGCCGCTCTGTGACCCTCCTCCCAGAGTCGCCAGTTGCTGCAGGTGTTAGAGATAGCAGGAGGCATGGGAGGAGACAAAGGAAAGACTGGGTGGGAACAGCTGGGTCCTCTCCTGCTGGGAACTCTGGGCTTGACACCTTAGACTTGGGGCAAGCAGCTCCGCAGTCTCCAGGGAAATTCACCCATGAGGACCTGTAACCACTGTAACTACCTCCAGTGTTAGCTGGCAGGCTCTCGGGCCACAGAGACTAAATCCAGACTTGGGCGGATTGTCACACTTCCAAGGCTCTGGGCATGGCCCACTGGCTGGGGAAGAAGCCCAGGGGATTGAGGTCAGATTCATCTCCCAGGACACAGGTGACCCCAGGTCCCGGTTCCCAGGGGGAGAAGCGAAGGCAACAGAATTGGCCCAGAGGTCACCTCCAGGCAGGAGGACAACTGAAGCAGCACAGATGGCCACAATAACCACATCTTCCCGTTATCACCCTACTGGCTCTATTCTTCCAGAAGACAAACCCCACATATTTGAAGGGGGCACTCCTGACATCCCAGCACTCAGGAGGCTAAAGCAGGAGAACCACTGTGAGTTGGAGGCCAGCCTGGACTGTCACTGTCATACAGCAAGACCTGTTTGAAAAGAATTCCACAGGTTTAGCACTGCCCTGTCCTGTCACAGAGGAACCCTGAAGCCCGGATTAAACCTACACAAGGATAGCTCCCAAATCTGAACACTGGAAAATGGCAGAACCAGGACAGGCCTCAGGTCCTCTGTCCAAGAAGGTGGGAGGAACTGGCATCACCCTAGGTGGCCCTGGAGGATTCCTGCAGCATGACACCCTTTGGGTCATTTCTCCAGGCCTTCTCTGGGCTCTGCTGGTAAATCAGACTGCTGCCCCCAGCCCCGAAATGAGAAGATGGAGTCCCCTGTGCCCCTAGTAGCTCAGGGTAAGTAGGGGGAGCCCCAAGGTGAGAAGATGGGGTTCCCCATACCCCAAGTGGCTCTGGCTGAGAAGAAGGGGCAGGGGAGAGACAGGAGCCATCAGGATAGGGCACAGGGGGCCGCACTCCCCACCACCCCTGTCCTCTCAGGACCTGGCACAGGCAGCAGGCAGAGAGAAGGAAGGAAGTTGCCCAGGGCTAAGATCCAGCCAAACCCAGACCACCTACCCTGCCCTCTCTTGGCCACTGTCTTTGTCACAGGATGCACCCCTGGCGCCTGCAGCTGGTAAGAGCAGAGGCTCCGCTCACACTGCAGAAGTCTGGTCCACGTGTGGCCGCTCAGGGGGAACAGCCACATTGCTGTGTCCAGGTGGTAGAAGGCATGGAAGGAGCCAAGCCAGGCCACACCGGACTATCTCTTCCGCCAGGCCCCGCCGCTCAACAGCAAGTCAGCCATAAACCCCATAATCCAACGGCCTTTCAAACTCTCTGGCTGTGGGGCCATTTCACATCCAAAGGTAATGCCCCTCGGGGCCACTGAACTGCAGTCTGAAACCTCAGGCAACGCCCCTCAGCCTGGGTCACCGGCAAAGTGCACGGATTTCCAGCTGACCGGCTACACCAACCAGCACCGCCTCAAGTCTGTTGGGTCTGAAGGGCCCTCGAGGCCTCGAGCGCACCCAGACCGGGGTGGCTTCCTCTGGGAGGAAAGACCAGCAGCCGTCGGGGCCTTTTGCTCCTTTAATCCTCTAACAGCAATTCAAGGCAAGCCAACTCATCCTATTTCTCAGCTGGGGAAACTGAGGCTCAGAGATTAACTAATTTACACATGCTGGCACAGCTGGCTTGTGGGCAGAGGCAGAATTCAGACCATCAGGGCAGGGTTTCCACTCTTCTGACAACACAGTGTCAGTAGCTGTCATAGGACTATTTCAAGAATTGGACGGAACCGGGTTAATAAAACGTCAGATAAACCAGGTGCTGTGCACATCGTAGCCGTGGGTGTGCACATCGAACAGTCCTCTGTACCAATGAGCGCTCAGCTCCCCAGTGCCCAGGAGGCGTGGCTGCACGGTGCCGCGCGGGTGCTTCTCACCGCAGAGCAAGGATCTGCACCAGGCCCAATTCCCCGGTGAACCCCGTCATCGCCATTACATTCGGCCCCCAGATGAAGAATGAGCGTGCTGGTCACAAATGGATATTCACAGCCTGAAAGCACTTTATGATTATCAAGGGACAAAGAATGAATTAAAATCACACCCTGCTAAGTGCCACAGAAGTATTTTCAGCGTGCGCTGTCGCTGCTGTCTTCCCGATCGTGGCATGTGGGTCATACCTGCTGACACGTCCCCCGGGGAAACTAATATGTCCAAATTGGACCCGAGACAGATGATTCTGGTTTATTTTCCCCACCAATGACAACGAAAGCAGGCTGGCTTTGTCAATGGGGAGTGTGCTGTGGGCTTTCTTCCTGTCTTAATGAAATGTGTGCCTGCCCCGAGCCTTGTTCCTGCGACATGAATTCCTAGCAACATTGGGTGAGGCAGGCAGGGGCCCAGAGCACAGAATCCAAGGCGGCTGCACCCAGGGCCCTGCAGGAGCTGAACGCAGGCTCCTTCCAGCCCGCCCACCCCCACTCTGGCCTCTGTGCCCTTGGCCAGGCCCAAATCTCCAGTGCTGACGCAGACCCAGTAGAAAGAACGGAGACTGTTTCCTGGCTGCCCCGGGGACACCACAAAAGCCTTCTTGAATCCCATGTGCTTTTCCAGACTATAAGGCTAAAGAAACCAATGCGTGGAAATGCAAAGGGACGCCAGCACTGCCTCCCAGGCATCTGGGCACTGGGCCACATCCGGGCTGTAGAGGTCCCCAGCCTTCTGCACCCCCAAGACCAGTCCCTGAGGAATGTGGGGAGAAGAGGTCTCCCCTGAAATGTCTACAGGCTCCCACCAGGTCCCCCCAGACACAGGTGGGCATCATTGTGTGGTCAGGTGAGTTTCGGCACTCAGGAAATCATGGGACAGGGTCCAGCTTCGCTGGTGGCCTCCCGACATCATCCCCACAAGGACAGTTCTGTGGTCCCCTGGCACCAAACAGGCCAGAAGAAATAGTGATCAGGCCGTCCAGGCTGCAAATACAGAAGCAGGGGCCAAGGGAATACCAGCGTGTGCAAGGCTCACGCCAGCGAGGCCCGGGTGTCCGGCGGTGTGGACCACTGAACATAAGCATGGAAGAGACTGGATTCTGGCAGGTGGAATTAACTACATCTGCGTGTCATGCCGGGAAGAACAGCTTAGGGCTCCACTGCATTCCCAGGGGTACAGCGCCCTCAGAACCCTCCCAGGTCCAAAACACAGGGATTGAGATAGCAGTGGCAAGTGAAGTCGGAAACCGTCTGCTGAAGCCATGCATGGAGGTACGCACCTGTAATCCCAGCACTCAGGAAGGCTGAGGCAGGAGGATCACAAGTACAAGCTCAGCCTGGGTGACCTGGAAGACCCTGCCTGAAAATACAGAGCTTTAAATAAGGGCTGGGGGTGTTGCTCAGAGGCTGGAGAAGATGGCCTCCTCCCCATGCTCTCAGGCAAATGTCTGTCCTTCCCTTTCCGTAAGCCCTTGAATTTCAGAGTCCAGCCACTGTCCCCACACCACTGTCCCCACCCGCAGCTTCCAAGCAGAATCTCCTTCCTGCCAGGGCTGTGAGAAAGGAAAGGAAAGGAGCTGACCCACCTGCTTCTTCCTCCGAAGTCTACACGGCCGGCAGTGCCTGGTTTGGGACACACTTGCTGCCTTCCTGCTCCTTCGCTGTGGGCGGAGAGTGACTTACAGGACAGCTCTCCAGTGGAAGTCCAAGCCCAGGACTGGCTCATGAGGAACTCAGCCCTGCTCCTCCCTGCCTCCTCCAGCTCCGCGGTGCTGTGCCCTCTTCCTCAGAGGGCGAGGAGGCAGGCGAGTCTCCCTGTCCTGGGTCCTCACACCAGAAGCTCAGACACAGCACGGGGGGAGGGGGCACAGTGTCCTGAAGTCAAATCTCAGGAGGACAGGAGCCCCGGGTGGTAGAGGTGACAGCAGGGCCACTTCCTATCACCACCCTGAGGACACCACTGACACGAGTTTTGCAGAGCCGAGCTGGACCTGTTATTGCTGCCAGCTGCTGGACTCAATTAAGATAACACCCTTGGCCCTGAAATCCCAGAAGACAAACTCCTATACCAGCTCTCAGGATGAAAAAGAATTCTGATGTGTCAGAAGGTCCAGATCCACCAAAAGGCACCAAGACGAGCCTCAGGTTCCTGACTGGGTCATCCTGACGGTGGCCTAAGCTGTCCCTCGAGGTCAGCAGACAGGAAGAACACCATCGTGCTCACCCTTGCACTTCGCCTGTTCCTGAAGCGTCTCCCACAGAACCGGCCCGGCTGAGACTGAGCACCGTCTTCCTTCTGAATCCCCGGAGCTGGGCAGCGGTTACCCACACGATGAGGGTCAGGGGAGTGGTCTGAGAGCAAGGAGCGGGCTTTTAGGGCTGAGGCTGTGGCTGCTTGAGGGTCTGCTCATCAAGTGGTTCGTCGCTTAGCACTGACGCATTGTGCGCTGTGCAAACCAGGCTCCAGCAGACCTGCATGAAGCTTAATGTTTCTGCCCCAGGGCCGAGGTACTGGGTCTGCCCACGCCTCTGCATCAGTGCCTATTGGTGGCAGCCAAAGCCAGCATCCCCAGCACACCGCGGTGGAAAGCAAAGATGCTGGTCCTCTGGAGTGAACTGGGGGGGGGGGGGCAGCCACAGGCTTGCGACCACGTGAGCTCAAGGAGGGGGCACGGGCACTGCCGCAGCCTTTTCCTTGCCCCACGTCCACATCTATCTGCAACATGGAACGTTTTGAGGCCCATGGTCTGTCTGAGGGTCCCAAATGTCTTTGCCTTCCACCTGTCTAACAAGAGACAGCATCACGACCTCAGAAATTCCTTCTAGAGTTGGTGAAGGTTGGTGGCCACAAAGCCCTGGCAGTGAAGGGAATCTCTCCCCCACTCACTGCAGTGAGCAGTCCAAGGCCCTGCAGAGCCATGTTTCCTGGCGTGTGTGGAGGTCTGCCTGCTGCCTCCTCCGCACACTCAGCTCACAGGCCGCTCTGGAGGAGCTCAGACCATAGGCAGCAGGAGGAAATCAGGCCTCGCATGCGACAACCCGCAAGGTACAGTTTCAAGGAGGGTGGCCATTGTCATTCTTAACCTGTTGATATTTTGTTGGTAACAAAATGGGGAGCTGGCCCTGAGTGAGAACCTCAACGCCTTCTGAGCTCCCAAGGGACGAGGCATCACAGTGCTGCCACGAGGGCTGGCCCTGCCTCCCCTCTCCAGAGAGCCCTCCCTGACAGCGGCCAAATCTCCGCGCCATCAGCAAACAACTCCCACCTGCGGACTGATGTTTGCCAAGAATCCCCCAGCTTCACTAGCATCCATACCTCCCCTGAGTCCCTCAACCAACAGGCACCCTGACAATAGGAAGCCACCCGAGTCCCCAACGCAGAGGCCCTGGAGTCCTCTCTGCTCCGCCACCACCACCCTATCCAGCTGGTCACCAGTTCCCTCAGCTCAGCCCCCTAGAGTCCTTCCATCCACGCCAAGTGCCCACTGTCACACATCACATACTTCCTGCCCACTCCCAGCGGCTCTCACTCCCATCTCACTCCCAGCAGGATCAATCCTGCTCATCCTTTGCAGCAGAGGTAGACGGAGCCCAGCTGGTGCCTTGCCCCCCAGTACTGCAGGCGTCAGCTGCCCCGGCCCCACCTCATACCCTCTACAGGACTGCCCTGGTAGGGAGGCACCTCACCTGGAGAGGCCTATGGTGTCAGGCATACTGGACAAGACGCACTGCTCAGCTTTCCTTCTGCTAGATGAAGTAGCAGATGCCTTCAACCTGAAGAAGAGGTTCGTTTGGTTCATGGTATAAGAGACTCTAGCCCTGTCATCTGGCTCCAAGGCCAGAGCATCAAGGCCAAATGGGGACAGCATTGCTGTCAGCTGCTGGGGAGCAGTTCAGGGAGGAGGGGCGGGGCCAGAGAGCACACCCAAGCTCACGGCTCACGGCCACCCACACTCACACCCAGGCGGCTCCATTGACCCTCTGACCCTTGGGGCAGCCCTCAAGCCCTACCCATTGGCAGTCCCTGTACTGAATGACCAGTCCTGTGGAGCCCCAAGAGACCAGACTGAGGCTGGGCTTGTCCCGAAGCCATGTCTGTCCTGGCTTTTCTCCTTGCTCTTTCCTACTTCCTTCATTCTCTTAAAATACTTTTTCACAACTATCCTTCAGTAAATGATTTGTGTGAGATTCCTACCTTGGGCTTTGCATCCAAGGGAGTGAACATAAGCCACCCTTCACAGGGGCCCAGAATGACTATTTTTAAAAGTGTGTGTGGTTGTGTGGCTCCTTGGGACACTCGGTGAATCAGCCCCGCACCGTGCGTGTGAAGCTCAAGGCTGGCCACCTGCCTGCTCTGCTTCCCTTCTGCCCCGCGCCAAGGCCCTTCACCCGGCCCCTCCTCCCTCCCCTAAGCTCCGTCCTCCCCAGAAGCCATGCTCTTGTCTGACCCAGACACCCCCTCCTGCACGCTCTGAGGCGTGTGCACTCCCAACAACAGCCTTTGCTTCCCATGTGGAATCTGTGTGGCCTCCAGGAAATCCGGTACAGGTTGTCATGAGTTCTCTCGGGATAGGGACCGCTCCTCCATGTCATTGCAACCCTTCTTCCAAGCTCCATGAGGCGCTCAGCCAGTGCAAACCCAAGGCTCCGCAGCTTGCCCCTGCCACGCTGTCTCTTGGCCCCCGAGAACCATAGAGGGACGCCCTGCTTCACCCAGTCCCATGTCCTGCGAGGCCTAGTCTGTTCAGGCTTCCTTCCCCGCGGTCTGTGGAGTGCCTGCAGCATGTGTTTGTTCCCAGGGGTCCTCTTGGCTGCGCTGTCCAGAGGGAGGCAAGGGCCTGCAGGCCTGCAAAGCTGGGCAGCTCACTGCAGTGAGGGAACCACGGGGCGAGGGTCACAGTCCCACCACTGAACCTCCGTGGCGCTTCCCAGGAAAGCTGCAGAGGACGCTGTGTCAGAGATGGTCCCGGAGAAGGAGGCGCCTGGCAGGGCTGGCAGCTGCTCTGCCGCAAGGCTGGGTAGTAGCTGCAGGTTAGCACCTCACCAGGACGGCGAGCAGGAAGGGTAGAGGGCCAGGAAGGGCACCAGTGAGAAGAGTGCGGCGGGGCACTGCCCTCAAAGTGATCCTTACGTGCAGCAAGCACAGGCCCACAAAGTCCTACCAAACAAATCAATAAGGCTGGCAAAGCTTTCTCGGCTTCCGCTGTCATCTGTCACTTTACGGGTCCCAACTTTTCATAGAAAATGGTGGCACTGAGCCATGTCACCAGAGTAGAAAAAAAGATGGCCTCTGGGGCCGTGGGAAAGATGCCTCTGGGCATGACATGATGGATGGGCCGCTGTTGTCACTCTTATTCTGACTTCTTCATATATTTCTGTGTGTCCCAAAGATGTTGTAAGAACACGTGCCATTTTACAACAAAGGTGAAGGAAGGCATTGCTGCTATACTGACAGCTCTTAAATTCTGGGGGCCAGTGAGATGGCTCGGTAGTCTAAAGTACCTGCTTAGCCAGGCGCAGCAGCCTGCGGTTCAATCCCAGCCCCACATGCCGTGCCAGCCCCGCCCTCAGGGTGGACTGAGCTGGCCGGATAAATAGTAAACGAATTCCAAGGAAGCCACTGGCGGTGCCAGGTTAAGTGGGGGGCTCCTCACTGCAAGGCCACGCCCTCGCTGCGCATCAGCTGAGGTGCCAGGGCTCCTCTCTGTGGAGCAGGCTTGATCAGGCTCAAGACTTGCGAGAGCAGCGAAGACCGCGGGAGCCTCAAGCTCCAAAGGCTGTGTCTCCTTCCGCTGTCCCCAAGCCACCGCACCCAGCAAAGCCTGGGGTCTGAATTCCCCGCCAGACACCAGCAAGACCTAAACTCAGGCCCAGGCTCCCGGAGGAGAGCACAGCGTGGGGCTGGATTACAAGGGGTTTTCTGGAGAACACTGCAAGGGCCCGGGCACCAAGGGCGCTGGGCAGCAGGGTTCATCCCCGCTTGGATCCCACCTGGTAGATGCTTAAAAGAGGACTCCAGAGCTGCTTCCGGAAGCGGTAGTAAGCGCGTGGGGTGCGCTGTGGGAGGGTGATACCCAGAGGGCACTTCGCAGCAATGAGTCTTTTCCTATAACGACTCGGCCACCTCGCGCACCACACCCTTTGCTCGCCCTCGCCCAGCTGGCTCTCAGCCCCGCCCTGTCTCCCGATGGGGGCGGGCATGTGTGCGCTTCCTCTGTCTGCAGTCTGCGCGCTCTGCCCTCAGCGCCCTCCCCTCTGCCCTCTAGAGCACTGAGCGGCAGACCTTGTGCCCCTCCCTAAGGACTGGTCCTCTGGGGCGGCACCTCCGCTCCATGCCACAAAGAGAGCTCTCACAGCTGGGCACAGCGTGTGCAGCCAGTGGGTGGAGCATCCCCGAGGCCAGAAGGGTGGAAGTGGAGGCCAGGACGGCAGCACACGACCCTGGGGACAGCGCCTGGGACTTCCAGGGAAGAGGGCCGAGCCTTTCAGCTCTCTGTACAGCAAGAGGACATCCTGTGGTGACTTCCTCATCCTGAGCATCCTCAGGCCGAGTATCTGGCACGCAAAGCCTGGGCACACGGGTGTGTCCTGACCCAAGCAACCCCTCCACATTGACACCCCTGACAGGGCCACCAAGTAGGCAGGGCCAGCACAAGCCCCTCCTCCTCACTCAGCACCACTGCATGGTGCTCCAGTGAGCAAGGTGGCCCGGGGCAAGGTGGACCAGCCTTGGTCCCCACTGCGGTGTGATTGACTCGTTTTCCATGTAGGAGACCTGGTCCCCTGTGTGGCCACCTGGGGAGGTGGCGAATCCTCACAGAGACAGAGCCAGTGGTGGAGTCTAGTGGTGGTACTGGTGGAGTCCAAACGGCTCCTGCGACAGTGAGCTGTGACGCAGGCTGGCCTCCGTCAGGCTGCGTCTTGACCGCGATGCACCATAGCCAGAGGAGCCCTGGCCAGAGGGCCGCAGAGCAGCCTCAGCTTGCGGGACTGGAGGCTGACACACCGCTTCTGTTCAGGAACTAGCTGGCCTCGGCATGGTTACAACACTGGAGAACAGGCTGGCACGCCCGTGCTTCTCCCTTCCTGGGACCCAGCCGCCCCTTCCTAGGCTGCCCACCCTCAGGGTTTGTGCCCAGTAGCCAGAGACCACATTTCTCACTGCGAGTTCCAGACCAGCCTGCACTAGTGAAGGCCAAGGCCAGCCTGAACTGCGTAGAGAACTGCACAGAGACCCTGTCCAGGAAGGAACCTGATGGAACCAGGCTTCACAGAGCTGCTTTGTGCGCCCTCGTCCTGAGTCAAATGCTTCTCCTGGGTGCTCCCACAGTCTTTGTGTCATTGAGTCTTCATGCCCTCCTGGGTCCCCTCAGGGTACCAGGTGCCAAGACCAGAGAGAATTCCCAGCAATAACCTGCTTCCCACCCACTTCCCACAATACCCCTGCAAGGAGCTCTTCAAAAACCTGCGCAGCTCCTTGAAGTCCTGTTCTCTTCTTGCCATCAGAAGCACAATGTCTTATTTTGTGCCACATTCTTGGTCCTTCTGGGCTCAGAACATCCAAAGCATCCAGTTTTAAAATAACCTTAGTTGTATACTTATAACAATGCCTTTAACAGATCTCATAGGCACAGAGTCGCCTACATCCCCCAAAATACAGAAGTTCAAGGTGAAAGGACCGCAACTGTCAACTTGCCCTGGTGTGCAAATGACCAGCCCAAGGGCATCTGGATATTTCCTCCTCAGCAAGCCGGGGATCCAAGCTCCTACTCACCCAGCCAGGGTGCCCACCCAGGCGCCTTCATCACTGTCCCTTCCTGGGACAAAATACCTGACACCTGAAATTTAAGGAAAGACAGGGTTGCTCAGGCTCATTGTTTCAAAGGGTAAGTCCATGCCAAGCTGGTTCTGAAACAGAGGTGGCATGGCAGCAGGGCACAGTGGGGCCATGGCAGCCAGGAGGAAGAGAGAGAAAGGAGGAGCAGGGAACACAAATGCATCCTTCCTGCCTCTCCCACAGTGACCTCCTTCAGCCAGGCCCTGCCTCTAGCAGCACATTCAGCCAGGAAGTCATCCATGGATTAATTCACTGGGGGGTACATTTGAGACACCTTCCAAACACAGGAGACTTCTCAGGGACACTTAGACCTACACCACACCAGGGAAAGCCAGAGCCGCTTAGAGGTGCCTGGAAAACCCTTCCCTCCTCTTGCAGCCTTATATAATCCCAGGCGAGCCTGACAGCAAAGCCCAACAAGGCTGGGTGACAGCAGACAGACCATGGGTCTCCAACATTCCACAGTCAACCCTCTCCAACCCTTCACTGCCCCCCCAAAAAAAGTGAGCATGCAGGCAGGCGGAGGGAGCCACCATTAGGGCGCGTCCTCATGGGTCCTCCCACAGGCAGGAGCCCAGCCTCAGGAACAGTGCGGCCACTGGCCGAGCTCCAGGAGCTAATGGGACAGTAGCGTCCTGTCTTACGACCCAGCATAACTGCACTGGCAAGGATTCACCTGACCAAGAAAACCATAAAGTTCCTCCTATGGTCGAGCTGGTTGAACACAGCAGGATGCCGGTCTGTGTTCGGCAGCTGGGGGAGCCGCGGGGAAGGCTGGTTTCCAGAAATACTTCTTCCCTCCCGGCAGATAGGGATGCAACGTGGAAAGGGCACGGACTGGAGGAGAGGTGCCCACAGGAACCGAGCGGGTTATAATTAGCCCGCACTCCCGCAGGTGTCAGCTTTCAGCCCTGCTGGAGAGGAGACTGCAGCGAGCTGATCCTCCTGTCCCCTGGCGAAGGGCATGAGATTGCGGGTGCTGGAGGAAGAGCTGCTGCAGGGTGACTGTGGGAGCAGGCGCACAGTGCCTGTGACCCCCAAACCTGGACCTCTGGGCAGCAGCAGCTCTGCCCTCACAAGGGAGCCCCCAGGATGGTCCCCTAGGATCCCCAGCCTGCTTCAAGCCATGGCCTCTAAAAGTAGTTTTTAACTCAATCGTGGGAATCAAATCCGGAGCCTTCATAATGAGCCCCAGCCCCAGCCCTTTATATCTTTTTGTTTTATAAAGAGACCAGGCTTGAGCTTGCAGTCCTCCCGTGTCACCTGCCAGCGTGTGGGTGGCTGTTTGCTTTGGCCTGTGGCCCGGTGGAACCAGCCCTGTACTGTGCTGTCTGGGACATGCCCTTTGGCAGAGGCAGCCATGTGAAGGGGATCCTGAGGCTCTTTCATCCCTCTGATGTTGTTTGTCGCTTTACAAAAATATTCCCCTTAGGGGCCAGCCAAATAGCTCAGCGGATTAAAGTGCCTACGAGCAGGTGCAAGGGCCCAGGGTTCAATCCCCAGGCCTGCCATTGCCGCCTCCCACCACCACACTGAGATGGCAATTGAGACTGGGCGTGGTGCACGCCTGTAGTTCCAGCTCTTGGGAGGCTGTAAACAGGCAGATCATTATTTATAAGTCCAATCTAGTAGTGAGACCCTGAACACCCTGTAGACCCTTCCCTAAAATACAAACATAGATAGATAGATAGATAGATAGATAGATAGATATTTCCGAGCACCTCATTCCAAATGCCTCTCTCTCCAACATAAATGAGTGACGCTCAGAGCATTTCCCAGCACTCTCTTGCTGTTTTCCATCATTTTGGTTCCATACAGTGTGTCCTGTGCTCACCACAGTGACTGCAGTAATGGGACCTGTTCCCGCTTAGCTGAGGCCTGGGCTGCCACCTTGGACACCCGTCCACAGAGAAGCACACTCCTGCAGTGCTCATCAATTCACAAGACCCTCCAGGACTCTGGACAGTGCCGGATATTTAATCTTCCTGTTTCGCCAAACACCTTTGCATGCAGTCATCTCCTTGCTGTGGGAAAGCCTTAGTAGAGGCAATGGGGTCCCGCATTCTGAATCAGGAGAGCACTTGGAAGAGCAGGAATAAGGCCCCAGCAGGCTGGGCCTGTGGGTCTCTCCATGGTACGATGCTTGCCTAGCATGCACAGGAGCCTGGCTTGGTCCCCAGCACTGGGGAAAACAGGCAGATGGGGACAGCAGGTAGCCTCTTCTCCCCAGGCCCTTTGTCCAAGTCCAACAACCACTGAGAAACTTCTAGAGGGGGTCATTTTTTCTTCAAGAACCAAACATCTTAAGCAAAAAGAGTAACTAAAAAATAGGATGAAGCTTAAATTTTCAAAATGTATTACAGTAAAAGGCACATTATCATTAATTTCCTTCAAAATATTCCTTCTCGCTTAAAGACACGTATCCCCAGGTCTCTGTCACTTTCTGGAGCAGTTCTAGAGCCCTCTGTCCCATGAGTCTTTATGACGTGTGGTCAGGGCCAGGGAGATGGCTCAGCGGCACAAGTACCTGCCTGGCAAGCACAAGGTCCTGAGTTCGATCTCCAGCACCACAAAAATAAATAAAGTGAAGCGTGGCCAAAAACGTAGTGAAAGCTGCTGCCGTGCCACTGCACACACAGGGGCTCACAGAAATGTGGCGCTGGGTCCTCACCCGCCTCACTCACTGGGCCTGGCTCTGCTAGCTCTTTCCCGAAGTCAGAACGGATGTGAAAGGGAAGCACTTCTGATCAGCTCAGGACATCATAAATAGCCTGTGTTATATTCAGGCATGGTCCTTTCATATCTTTTTTCTTCAGGATTGCTACCATTTTTATCATGAAGGGTGTTGGATTTTGTCAAAGCCTCTTCTGCATCTACTGACACAATCTTGTAGTTGTGACTTGCTGCTATGTATAGGACATTACATTTATTGACTTATATATGTTGAACTATCCTTGCATTTCTGGGATGAAATCTACTTGATATATCAGCTTTTGACAATGTGCTGCATTCTACTTGCTATTATCTTGAGAAATTTTATGCCTATGTTCATTAGAAAGATTGGCCTATAGCTCTCTTTTATAGTTGGAGTCTTTATCCTGTTTGGGGTCAGGGTGACTCTGGTTTCCACGAATGAATTCTTTCACTTCTTTGAAGAGCTTAAGGTGTATGGTGATACAACATAAAGCTTTTCTACAACTTGGCCACAAATCCATCAGGCCCTAGGCTTTTCTTGGTTGGTAGATTCTTTGTTGTTGAGTCAGTTTCGTTGCTTATTATTGAGTGACTAAGCATATTTATGTCCTCCTGGGTTGGTGTTGGTAGTTCGTATGTGTCTAGACATTGGTCCATTTCTTCAAAATTTGCTAATTTTTTAGAATATAATTTTGTAAAGTAGTTACTATTTTCTGGATTTCCACGGTGTCCATTGTGATGTCACCTATTTCATGTCTAATTACATTGATGTGAACACTTTCTTTCTCTTGATGAGCTTTGTGAAGGGCTTATCTATTTTATTTATTCTTTTGAAGAATCAGATGTTCAATTAGTTAATTTTTTTACATGTTTAGTCTCAGTTTCATTGATTTCCACTCCACAGAGCCTGTTTAAGTAACACCAAAGAATAGAAATCACATCATTCATTCTACCAGACTGCTGTGCAATGAAAGTAGAAATCAACAAGAAAAGAAATTCTGTAAAAGCCAAAAGTCCCTGGAAAATTAACAGCACTACTAAATAATGAATGGGCTACAGAAAAAAAATAAATAAACCTCTGGAAGTTAGGGACAATGACAGTAGCATTCAACGTAACCTCTGGGCCACTCTGCAAGCAGCTTAAGAGGAAAACTCACCGCCATCAATGCTCACATTAGGGAAACAGAGTGAGCCCAAGTACATGACCCCGTGAGAACTCTGGGGACCCTGCAGAAACGCAACAAGCCAGCCCCATGCCTAAATGAAGGAAAGAAGTTAGAAAACTGAAACTATCTGAGAGTCAGCAGCCCCACCTGGCACGCCAGCAGCTGTGGGCTCTGCCTGCGAGCATGGGAGGCCCTCTCCCCAGAAAGCAAGGGAGGGCAAAGAGCAGAGGAGCCCGAGAGCTGCCTGCACCCCCAGAGCAGTGGGAAAACCAAGGCACTGCTGGGTGTCACACACTTCCAGTGGCCTCCTAGGAACACGGCCCAGAGAGATGCACATCCACAGAACAGCTATCTTGGAAAGGAAGGCAATAAGAAAGGCTTCCTGCCTCCTCAGCCTGTCAGTCACTGCCAAGAGCACGCATCCCTTGCCAGCCAGTGAGGCGGAACCGAGCACCAGGGCTCACTCCCCATTTGCTGTGCCATCGCTGGACCCATCTCAGCAGCCACGGTAGGCCTGTGGCCTCTGACCTTGTAGACAGCAGGTAGGGAAAGACAGCACACAGGGAGCAAGGCTGACGGACTTCCAGCAGGAGCCTGCACCCCACCAGGGCCATGCGAGGACAGAGCCCACCACACCCGAACTGGCAATTTCACTGGGCGTCAGCTATTGGTGCGGCTCTCAGCAAGGCTGTCGCATGGTGTTTCTGGCTGACAGGTGACACTGCGCTTGCTCAATGTCCCCAAAGAGGGAGAGGCAAGTGGCCCAGTTTGTATGGTGAGCCCTTGCTGAATCCCAGCCGGAATCACAGAGCACTGGGGTGGCAAAGGAGGGAAAGAGCCCGCCCAGGGTGCAGCCTGCAAAGGCGCCTGGCACGAGAGGCCTCCGTCCTGTGCACTTGAACCTTGACGCGCTGTAGGAAGAAGGACTTCAGAAGCTGCCTGTCCCACCCTTGGGTGAGGACTCCATGGCTGTGGTCCAGTTAGTTAGACAACTACTTTGGGGGCCCACGGGCAGGGCACTGACTTCACTTAGCGTGCGTGCTCGGTGCATGCTAGGTCTAGTGCTTTAAAGCAGGTTTGTGGGCAGACAGAAATGTAGTGTCTGTCGTAAGAACTGAGGCAACTTGAACGTGGCAAACACACTCAGGTGCAAGTTAGCGAGCTTCCAGTTGCTGGTGGCAATTCCTGAGGACCTAGGAGAGAGCCCAGCATAAGGAAGAGCAGCAAGGCCCCTTGTCACCAGGGCGCGTGCTGAGATGCTGTCGCCCCACGTTTCCTTCTCTTCTGGCTCTAATGGTTGCCTGGCCCCTCTGCTGGGAAGGGCCCCTGCTGCACATAGGCACATACTATGCCAACTCCTCAGAGTCCACTCGGAGTCCCAACACTCTGTGATTTGGTGATGTTGACTCGACAACCTCAGTGGAGGCCACAGGGCAAGCGGCGCCACCACACTGCTGCCTTCTCCTGCCAATCAATGGCATCTTGTGTCCCTGATGAAATCAGAGAGTTTGACTATTCAGCGTGGCCTGCCTAAGTGGGGAGCCAGCATCACTCTCATTAGGAATTCAGAACCCCGAGTTCATCCGGGAGCAGCTTCAGAACAGCTGGAGCTGCCAGCGCAACCTCAAGCCATGCCAGCTCCCCAAGGCCTCGGGGCACTAGTCCCCCACCCCTCCCCCAGACTCCCACTGTGTCACAGGCCCCCCCTGAGCTGCCCTCAAGGCCTTCCCTCCTGGGCTTCACCTGCCCTGTGGGCCTCTGAGTGCTACACACGTGCATACTCATATGTGTGCGCACACAGAAACCCAGGCACACTCACACACATGAACACGTGTGTGCCGTGCACCTGGGCACACACACATACACACTCAACTTCATGCCTCACTTGACATGAACAATGGAGCCACTTCCCAGCATAGCCCAGCAAGACCGCCGGCTCAGTACACCCACACGCGCCCATCTTTGCACGCACCCCACTCTGCTCCCTGCCTGGCTTCCTGAGCCACGCCAGCACCCATCAGAGCCCTACCAACTGCTCGGTGCCCAGCTCACATCCTCTGCTGCCAGGGGAGGCCCACATCTCCCAGAAGGAGCGATTCCTCCACATGCATCTGCTCTCTGACCCGGCTGGCAGCTCAGCCTACAGCGCGACCTCTGCCCATCATGTTCTGCACAGACGCTTCTCCATCCCGCTGCAGCCCAGGGATGTGGAGGCTGCACCCCGCACCTGGGAAGTACTCCACACCTTCTGGGGTCACAGTGAAATGTTATGCAGCTCAGAGAAGATGTGAAATGCAGAGGAGAGCCCTGGGCTGGGTGCGGCTGAGGACTGCAGCCCCTGCTCAGCATGGGTGAGGCCCTGGGGTAGGTCCCCAGGTCCACAAATAGAAAGGTGCTACACCACACAAAGCGCAAAGCCAGGAAAGGGCCATACTGTGCTCCCGTTGACGCAAAAGGAAATCAAGCGTGGGTAGAGCTCTGCAGAGGCATAGATGGACAGATAGAGCTGGGGTGGGCCTCCCCAGGCCCACGACTAAACCCAAGCACACAGCTGCCCCCGGGAAGAGCGGACACACAGGATCAGGGCTGGGACAGAGCCC
>NDGM010366265.1:0-12632 GCA_002564305.1 Octomys mimax | reverse complement strand
AGGACCATTTTGTATCTGCATATACAAAATATTTAGGATAGATATACAGCTACTTTCTCTTAACTCAAGGAGAAGAAAGATTTGTACTAATAGTATCTGGATAGGATATCATGTCTGCATCTTATACTATGAATAACCACTAAGAAGATAACAATACGCAATGTTTTAATTATTGAGACTGTGCTATTAATTGGCTTTGAAACTGCCTCATTGTTATCTGTTTCTCAATAAAATTAATAAAAAAACAAAGATGCTCAGTGGTGTGAAAAAAAAAAAGAAAAAACAACAACAACAAACTTCTCACCTTCCTGGAAGATGAAGTCCTGTCTCCATCCTGTGCTCTTCAGAAACTGAGGTGGAGAAAGGTTAGAATCCCACCCAGGGTCTCACCCGAGAAAGCGGTGCAGCTCAGGTTTGATGCCAGCCAGGCTGGCCAGGGAGCCTGGGCCCCTCTCCCCAGCAGTGTCTCCTCACCAAGGGCCGCCGTGACTGTGAGACAGAGCATCGCAGCTGAGCAAACAACTCGCGCGCAAAGCCACACACACAGTTCGGATGTGGCCACAAGCACAAGGACGGCCCTTCGTTTAGACCCAGCAGCCATTTATTTTGGCCACTGTTTTCCTTTCCATCCTTAAGTGTTCTGGTTTTCTTCTCTCTTTTCTTTTCAGTTTGAGAAAATTGATATTGAATAAATTCACAGAATTCTTGCTGTGTAACCACTAGGCAGGCCTGGTCCAGGCGAGGAACTACAGGCATCGTGTGCAAAGGCAGAGTGTGGAGGGACACCAACCTAGACGATTTTTTATGCCAAACAAAAATGTAGTGCCCTTGATACAGAGTGAACCACACAGAGGCTGCAGCATTGGACTGTTGGATAGGAGACTGTTGGCTTTGATGTGCATCAGGCCTCACGCGCACATCTCCTGAGGAGCAGCCGGTTCCAGGCTTTGCCTGTGCCAGCTGCTCTGATCTGCACATTGCCTGAGTGCAGGGTGGGCTGGGAGACTGACAAGTCCTGCCAGAGCCGGTCAGACATGGAATCGTTTTCCTAGAAACACCAACAAAGCTGAGGAAGATGAAGAGAAGAAAGCTGCTCCTTCCACAGAGACGAGTGGGGTGAGACTGTGGGAGGGGAGTGTGTTGCGTGAACACAGTGGGCGTAGAGCCCCTGCAGCCCAGGCAGGTGACATTGGCTGGGAGTGGCTGCAGTCTACAGGGGTTGAAGAGGAGGGGGAGGGTCCAGGGCCTGCCCTTATCTTCTTGCTGCAGTTTAGATTTCAGGGCTGGGAAAGACACAGCCAGAAATAAATGTTTGGGGCATGACATTCTTTCCATGTTAGGACACTGCATTCCTCCAGTTTGGTGACAAATGACTAAAGAGTGAGCTTGGTCCCATTTATGACCTAATTCCATAAAAATGAACCCCCTGGGCCTGTGGGTTAAAGCATTTCAGGAAAGAGTTAAGCTGCTGGCTACTGCTGCTCACTGGTTTCTAGTAAAAGGAGGCTGAGATGGGAACAGAGATGCCTTCTGTTTCTCTCTCTGTGGCTCGTGTTTTCTGCCTTCTATGGATGAGAAAAACCCACTTGTTTTTCTTCCTTCCCTGGGATTGAAAACACAATGAATATGAACTTCTTTTCTGCCTGAAGAACACGGACAGAAGGTAAAAGAGATGGAAAATCATTCCCGCTTAAAACCCCCCCGCAGGGCAGAGAGACAGTGTGGGTGTGGGGGTGTCCTGCTCCAGGCCAGACAGTGCTGTGATGAGTCCCTCACAGCCCTAAGGCAGCTTCCAAGAATAAACGGTGACATTTACACAAATATTTGTGCCTGTGCCTTCCATTTCTTCTTATAGGAAACAAGTAGGGTTTTGAAATGCTTTCATGATGTGATCAGAAGACAGTAGTGGGAAAGAATTTCCCTGAAACTTCACTTGTAGTGAAAATAAGGAAGAACGTGGGAAGCACTCAGAATATTCCAGCCAATGGGAACCCGTGCTTTGCGACCTCGGAAGCCCCAGCGTGCTGGGAGGACCTGCTCGTCACATGCATCCTCTAATGATGATCTCCCTCAAGATCCCATCGGGTGGTCACATGCTCCAGCATTGTGATGCATGGTTGCTGCATGCATTCCCTGAGCCACAGTCCGCTTTCCTTGTGTGGACTGTGAGAAGGAGAAAAGTGGAAAATATCTTGGGACCTGGGAAGCAGCTCTCAGAATGTGGCTGATCCTTCATTGAAGCTCTGCAAGGGGAAGCTCTCGAAGGCCCATTCCTGGGTGCACCATGCTCTTCTGTCCGTGGCCATGAGTATCGAGGAGGGGCCTGTGGCTCACTGGTGTGGACAGCATAGGAGGGCGGATGCCCACGATCTCAGGTCCTTCCATTTGGTTTTCAGCTGGAAGGAGAAGGTCAAGCCTTTGCTTCCATCCTTTGGACTGTTAACAACACCAGTTGGGGACAAGCAACTTCCTTGGGCAGAGAGTATCTTCAGGAAGTCTGTAGCGACAGGCTCGAACTGATGATTTAACAGTTCTCACATGGCAGGGCTGCTCCACCTTGGCAAAGGCGTTAGACACCTTGTGGGTTCCAGGGCAGCTCCTCGAGGGGCCTAAAGAGGAGGCGGCTCTGGGTGCAGCGGGGCACTTCCCAGGGTCAAGCAGAAACAAACCAGCTAGGTAATTAAGAAGTAAATACTCATAAATGCAAGTATTAGAATAAAGAGTGTGTGACAGCACGTCTTTAACAGGAACTGAACTGGGAGGTTCCCAGAAATTACAAGGGTCATTTTGGGCAGGAGGGTGATGGTAGTCATGTGAAAGTCATTGAGGAAGTGACCAGCCCTGGGATGAAGCCCACCTGGTTCTCTGTACTTTCTCAGCTAAGGCCCCCTCAGCCTTGCTTCCAGGATGCAAGTCCCATTTATGTCACCCACAGTCCACCCTGTTACTTCTATAAGCCACCGTTCTCCATGCTGGTGTCTATGTTCTGCATGTGGGCTCCTATAGGCATATCTACTGGCACAGGGTTAAAAAGGCCCCTCTGTCAGTGATCCCTACACTCTATCTTTTGTCTTAGACATACATACTTTTCCTATAGACCATCTGCCTTGGAACAACTTGTTACCAGCTCACTCATTAAACCAGCAGGGAGACTCTCATCTTCACCCCTCCATTTCTTTGGGAGTCAAATTTCTAGGCTACTAGCTTCCTGGTGAAGTACCTCAGGAGCTTTTTGAAAGCAACAATATCCTATTGGCTCAGAGCAGTTATAGTTCATTTGGTTGGGGCCATTACTGGTGATTCTCTGTATAGCCACAGTTGAGAGTAGCTCTAGCAAAGCCCTGGGAGCTGGCTACTCCTTTCTCTTCTCTGCAGCCCATTCACTATTCCCTGGGCTGTCTCTAAAGTCTTCCACAATCCAAGCTCAAAGTGGAGACCCATGTTCCCTCAGCATTGGTGTGAACTCTCTGAAGAAATGGGCTGGTCTGATGCACAATTGGAAGTCATGTTCAGGCATGAAGTCACATTTCTACCATGGCGTTATGCAGCCCAGAATATTGATGGACTGAAATGCTTTCTTAAACTGTAATTGTCTAGGTAACTGATGCAAAACTCCCTACTCCCTAATCTCAGTTAAGACACTTTAGAATTTGCTGTTCTGTTTATTCTCAAGTAAGTTGATGCTTTTACTATTTTATATCCTTCATCCCTCTTCTCTTCAGCTTACATCCATCCTGTTTCCTTTCCTTAAAATAACATCTTTACCCCTGTACAATTTCCATACATTAGTGACATTTACCTTTGCTAATACAATTTGGTTCTGCTCACTTCTTGGATAACTCTGTTAAGACAGCTCACCGTGTACTTACAAATTTCTAACTTTCATGCTTTTTAAGTATTTGTTATTTTTGCCTTTAGAGTCTCAAAAGTGAGCATTATTTTAACCACATCCTATATCCAGTAAGTGCTCTGTGTATGAAGATGTTACTTGATAAGCAGCTGATTGGTCACCAGTCTTCTGTCGATGAAGTATAATCTTCAGTCTTTCTGGGCTGAGTGAAAGCAATGAGGCAGCCCTCCATCCTACTACACAGATTGGGCCCCACTGCCATCGCTCCAGGGCCCGTGGATGAAATCCCGTAGTGTGAATGTCACTCTCGTTGGGTACTCACGCTGAAGGACCTGGAGTGTTTCCCATGCTGAGCATGCAGGCCTTTGCTCTGCAGCCAAAGGCAGTCACGTGGAGCTGCTTGTGATTCTGAGTTTCGTGGCCTTTGTGTTTCTCTCTGAGAGCCACTCATGTCCAAGGCATTAGGACCAGGTCAGCTGTTGGCTGCCACCACTGCTTAGCAGCCCACTGATCTTTCACAGAGCTTCAAGTGGGGTCTAGAATGCTGCACCCCTGAATTATAATTGATCTCTGCTAATCACTGGCCACACAGCTCTCTGTGTGTGCCCGGACTGTACAGCGCAGCATAGTATTGCACACTGACTCAAATTTCTCTTTGCTCGATGTCTCATGGAAGACCTTGAGTGTGGTGAAGATTCTTTCTCTTTTCTACCATGTCTGGTGAAGCTAGTGACCATACATTGCTTGGACCTGTAAGAAGGGAATTATCACTGTGCGGGAAGAGAAGCCAAGTGTTCTGCAAATGTTAATGGGCCTGAGGTGCTCTTGCAGGGCTTCATGCTAAAGCACAGACTTCTGGGCTCTACCTGCAGGATTCTGACTCAGTAGCTTGGGAGAGTCTTCATTTTCTAACATATTGCTCAGTGCTGCTGCCACCTAAGGACGATGTATAAGGAATCACCGCCAAGGACTCTTCCAGGAGTCCAGCTCTTCCTCCAGGAAATTGATAAACAGTGTAGATTCTGCCAAGCTTTAGTCTTCTGACCACAACTTATGTCTAGAGGGTACGGCCTGTCCTTTGCCTCTTTGGGGTTCAACATGTTATTAGATCTGTTTTGTGAGCCCTTTCATTGGTTCACCTTAGCTTATGGCTCACCCTCCTGATCATAATTTTAGGGCAGTAACACCAAGCTCACGAATGTCACCACTGGAAGACAACCCGGGCGATGTGGCTGGAGTCCTGTCTGTTGGACGGCTGGAACACTACCTGAGGCACTGATCATCTTTGTAGGATCTGAAGGAAGAGTAGCATAGGACGCCACAGCCGAAGGAAGGCTTCTGGCGCCAGCAGCTAGGGATCCAGTTATGTCAACACCCTAGGCCTCAGTTTCCTCTTCTTGAAAACAATATACTCATACTTCCCAGAGAAGATTCAAATCAAGTCTCTACAAAGACACAGTGCCAACAGTTTCCAAAGCCTCAACCTGACAGGATAGCTGCTCCTGGGCCACTTTTTCTAGGTGTGTGGACAGGGAGACAGACCAGCAGCGGCAGCTCCTGAGGTCGTATCAAGGCAGCAGGACAGACTCTAGGGCCCAGGCAGCCACCAGGGCACATGGGCATCGGACTGACCCTGGGTTCCCATCAGTACTGACTGGGTCACTCCCCCCGAGTGCTAGCACACCACGGCAGCACCAGGGCCCCCCCAGGCAACGTGCGCGGGCCTGCCGAACCCACTTTTCTCCTGAAGGAACACGGCCAGGGTGCCCCCAGCCAGCTCTGTCAACAGGCGTTCCATTTTATGAGGATAAAACTTCTCCCTAGTCTCTTTTAGCCGAAATAGTTCCATCTGTTTCATTGTTTGAACTTCAGAAAAGAAACTGAAAGCACCCCAGGAACAGAGACTTCATGGCTCCTGGGGTTCGGCTCGATGGGACAGCTCCCAAGAGTGTAGGGGTAGCAAGCCTGGTGCTGAGACCACCGATGAGAGAGAACACACACCTGCCCGGTGGTGGGAGGAAGGGAGTTGTCCATTGTGGGAACAAGGGCAGTTCAAGTCCACGTGATGACAGCAACATTGCACGACAGGGGAGGACGGAGAAACCCGAAGCCACTCACCTCCATCTCTAGGAAGGAGCGAGGCCCGAGGTGACCTTTCCTTTCCAAAGTGTTGCTCATACGCAGCAGCCCCACGCAGCCAGGGGGGTCTCTTTCTCTCATCACCATCTGAGGCTTTGGGCTCTGCTCAGGGGAGCTGAGCCTCTCAGCAGTTTTCCTTGTGGGATTTCAGAAGACTGGAGGCTGGGGGGAGATCAGCCGGCCCCAGTTACAAGCAGCCCGTCCAGGCTTGGGGCTACTTATTCTAGAGGTAGATGAAGGAGCTAGCACTATAACGGAGATTCCTAGGAAAGACGGAGAAGGTGGGGCCCCATTGGTGAGCCTGACGTGCGTGGCGTGTTCATTTTTAGGTAATGTATTCTCCCCTCCGGGAAGCACGCTCTCTGTAGATAAGGTCCGCTGTTCTCTGCTTAGCTTTATCTCTCTGGGGAAACATCCTAACATTTGTAAGTGGAAGAGCTCAAATTGCAACTCAGACTTATCTCTAGCAGGCCCTATGTGAGCAGCTGTAGAGAATTAAATCCTCCTAACCTCGTTAGAAACAGAATGTGGCAGTTTGGGGAGCCCTCTTTTGAATGGAGAGAATCAGAGGCAGAAAGAAGCTAACTCGGACGTTCCCAGCCACCCTCCTGCAAGCAGCGGGCTCCATCCCATGGTACACAAGACAGCAGAAGGTCGCACCTTCCCTGGGGTGCTGGATGCAGGCAGCAGAGCAGCCAAGGGCTTGGACAGGAAGCAGAAAAGTAGACACTTGTTGCGATTTGATAATTAATCATACCCATGTTCCTCTAAAGTGTAAGCCAGGTAGACAGCGGGATTAGATGAATGGGTATCAGCCTCTTTTCAGGCCGCAAATAGCACACTGGAAGACGTGGCTGAGGCAGAGGCTGGAATCAGCCTTCCTAATTGTTTCCCCAGGAGTGGAGACAGTTTCCGCAGGGCACTGCAGACAGCTCGGCCTCTGCTCTTGCCCAGGAGAGGAAGAGCAGAGATGGGGGTGCGAGTTTGTCTGGGGGCAACGACACACTCCTTCCTCCTTGCCTTTCAGATAATCCACTGGGTCACTCCCAGGGCAGGAAGAAAGGGAAAGACAGACACTACTCTTCTCCCACTTCCTCTTGTGAGGAATGCAACGAAATTTTTCACTACAAGAATGTTAGGAAATTGGTAATGCAAATATTAGAAATAGGAGGCACTTATGTCCTCCCCCAAAAGTGACAAAGCTACCTTTTTCAATATTTATGACTTGAGTTTGAGGAAAGACTGAAGGGTATTGCTGGCCTCCTTGACATTTATGACTCGTGGCTTCACCAGTTTTGGAATCGCAAAGGTAAGGTCAGGTCTCCCGTTCTACGTGAGCAGGCCTGTCGCTGGGGTTTACCACACAGAGCCAGCCCTTCCAGGGGGGCCAGCTCTTGCAGGGCACTAAACAGCATCCGCAAAACACAAGTGCGCCAGATTTCACACGCTGGGCATGCGCTTCTAGTCCAAGGGGGGTGGGGATAAACAGTCAGAACGTTTGCTGAGAAGGAGGGCTCTGCCGCTCACTCGGGTAAGCACAGGGCCCATCAAGGGGAAAGCCTTCCACCCTGCTGGCGAGATGGAGACAAGTTCAGGCAGGAGGGAAATCAGGATGGAGATAGCCTTAAGGACTAAAAATAGGCTTTCCCTTTGACCCATCCAATCCCTTTCTAGGTATCTTCCTGAATGAGTTAAATTCATGTAACAGTGAAACCTGCTTACACGTCTATAGCAGCACAGTTCATACTAGCTAAATCTTGGAATGACCTCTATGTCTATCAACAGGTGAATGGACTTCAAAATGTGGTAGTTGTTGGCAGTGAAATACTACTCTGTCATAAAGAAGGATAAATTTGCATCATTTGTAGGAAAAGGGCTGCACCTAAGACTGATATTACACAAAGTAAATCAGGCACAGAACCTTAAATGCCACATGCCATCTCTTATATGAGAAATACAACGTGTAAGTAAGTTAAAGAACAGAGTAGAAGACGGATCGCAGGAAACGGAGATAGAGCTTTTGTAAAAGGTGGAAGGACCAAGAAAGAGGCAGGGAAGTGAAGAGAAGGAAAATGTGTCATGTGCCTGCCCTCCTCCCTGTGTGGGGTGGAATCATTACATTCCGAATAGTAATAAAAGTTTAAGAAGGGTTTTAAAAAGCTGAGCTAAGAAAGACATTGAGTTTGGCGGGCAGCGCGGACTCACTGGGTGGCGTCCTCGGTGGTGCCGACACTTGAGGAATGCTCGCGTGGGGTGCGCTCGTGGGCTCCGGCCACGCAGAGCCCTGGCTGCGTGGCAGCGGCGTCCTGGTGCTGAGCACAAGAGGCTGCGCTGAGGCAGGAGGCGAGGCTCCACCGCGGGTTTGCTGCCTTTGCAGGTCAGGCCCCCTGGGGCTAATACTCAGATGGCGCAGTGGCTTTTCGCGTTGGCACTGCTGTGTCCAGTACAGTTGGGTCAGGAGCGTGACGCTAGCGTGTGGGGGACATTGGGTGAGAGCCCAGTTTGCCTATGGATTTACCGTTTTGTTGGTTAATTGCCCTGATGCTTCTTGACGCGCTCCTAGCTCTGGGCCGCCACTCTCTCATCTTGAAGATCCGCGTTGCCAGTCGGGCAGCGCTACCAACAGCTGGCCCTTTGCTGGGGCCGGAGATGCAGGCTCTAGTTCCGGGTCAGACACTCACCTCTGAGCGGGAGGGCGTTTTATTCATTCTTTCAACCGGGAGCTTTTGACGCATCTACATCTTCAGCATTGGGCAGGATTTCTGCCTGTAGGGAATGTAGAGCTCAGTGGAGAGCACAGACCTCTGAACACGGCTCACAGCCAAGTGCGATAGCTGCTGTTTTCGGGGACACGCCCAAAGCAGCCAGGAGCAGGGCAGAAAGGGGGCACCAGTCGCCAGAGAAAGCTTTGCATGCTTTCAGTACAGACTGCGTGGTTTGCACGGGTACTTGAGGAGGAAGCGTTTGCAAAGAGGTTGCAGAATCGAGGCAGGGAGGCCAGGGGCTGCTGGGTGATGGTTTAAGCCCGAGGATTCACGTTTCTAAGAACCGGAGGGATGAGGAAGGCGGCCGGGGACAGGAGCAGCACAGCGCGCATGAGGTCGGCAGGGCTGCGTAGCAGGGTTAGTCTCTTTAAACACTAATTAGCGGTATCAGTGTCTGCTTCCCATTGGTGTTCTGACCACCAAAGACGAGGAGGTAGAGGAGACAGCTTTTCCAACTTGCAAGCACCGTGAGAAGGCTCAGCACTGTTACTGCTTTGCGAGCCATAGGTTCTGGTCCACTTTTCCAGGAGCAGAAATGATGTTGGCATAGATCTAAGCGTTGGTGTTCCCTTCTGACCCAAGCTGCACTGTGACAAGAGTTGTATCGGGATTGAACTTGAGCCTCTGCGTAGAGCTGAATCCCCAGGCCTTTTATTACTATCATTTTTGAGTCAGGGTCTCCTTATGTTGCCTGGGCGGGGCTTGAACACCCAATCTTCTTGCTTCAGGCTCCCAGCATGCTGGCATTATAGAACGGCCTGTGCCACCACGCCTGCCTTCCTGGCTGTCTGCACTAACTGACAAGGCCAACATGTGGCATGCATTGCCAGCCAATACCTGAGGCGCTTCCCAGAACCCTCTCGTGGAATAGCAGGGGCAGGCACCTCCCGGGGGGTCTTACCACCCCCTTGGCAATGGCTTTCTGCTCTATCATCATAAATTCTAGGCCTGCTCAGTGGAGAGTTCCATCAGGTTTAAGTCTTTCTTTCTAAGTCTCAGCTCAATTTGCTGTTTCTGGTGCTGTTCCCAAGAATAATAAATTCTAGTGAGGCATTCTGAGCTCTTTTCTTCAGAATCGCCAGCCAGCATTTCTCCTCCGCTGAACAAACCCAAAGCCTGGGTTTTTGCACCCAGTGTGTGGCCAAGGTCGCCCTGCAAGACTGTAATTCTTTATTTTCCTGTTTTCTTCCTCTAATGAAAGAGACTGGGTGGCTCAGTGGTCAGCCATCTGAACCTTTCACCCTGACTTAAATGGATTTTCTAGCTTCTAAAGTAGGGTTCGTGCGGCAGGTAGAGGTTTCACACACTTCCAGCGGCCAACCGTTGGAGGAGAGGCCGGGAGGGAAGCTTGAAGCCAGGCGGCGGATGTGAAGAGATTAATGGCTTTTCAACTCCCGTGTTTTTCCTGCAGATGTAGAGCAGGAAGCGCTTAGAAAACAGAGCTCCATGTTCAGGATGATGTTCTGGTCTTTGTTAGGACGCATCTGTGCTGTAGTTTTGGGCACTGACTGGGCTGATTGTTGGGGGAACACTAATGTGTCTTTAACTTTAAAACTTTCCCTTGTACACCTGGGAGACTGTAGAGATGCCACACTGGAGCCGGCGGGCACCACGCAGACAGCTTCTGCGGGAAGTCAGGGGAGGGCTGCGTGGGTCTGTGCTCGCTACTTTTGAGGAGTCTGGTTAGCTTTGGTTTTTGACTGTCTCTTGGTATACTGTGTGTGTGTGTGTGTGTGTGTGTGCGCGCGCGCGCATGCGCGCGCACAAAGACGATCACACAAATGGGGCTGAAAAGAGGCTCTGAATTGAGTTCCCCCCTCCAAGAATTGTTAGCACTTCCCACCTCAAATTTCCACCACCTCTTCCTCGGCAGAGCACCTGGGAGGCTCGCACGCCTCTGCATCCCTCTCATCTTCCTCTGTGGCCGATTGGCCCAGTGTCTGATTTGCTGCTCTCCACCGCGGCTGCTGCCTCTGTCGCGTTGGCTGCTGGACTTGGGGCCTCCTTGGTTACCAGCAACCTGGCCTGCTTGGCACCCTCTCCCGGAAGGGCCCTGAAGATGACACTGCCCCAGAGTCACCCCTGTCTTTGAGCAGTTCCCCTGGACTTGTCTGGTTGTCTTTGAATGGCCCAGCCCTGAGGTTCTTACAGCGCCCCCTAGCGTTAGCACACTCAATGAGCGGTCTTTTCCTTCTACCTTCCTGTTAAATTCTTTTTTAAAAGTTACACAGACGTTTAATTAGCTTTATTTACAGAGCAGGGATTTTTTTTTTTTTTTCAGTCTCCAGTGGTTGCCTAGATAACATCATCAGGCAAGAATGTCAGTTTAAAAGAAATCTATGCAGAAGCCTAAAAATAACAGATGTTGATGCTCCTGGAGAGAGACAAGCTTGTCTATCAGCAGCTCTTTCTACGCCTCAGTTACTCAGAAGCAATTCTGTTGCAGCCTCTACATCCCATGATTTTGAAGACAAGGCCACTATTACTGCATTCCTATCAAAGCCCATAGCACAGAGGTTTTCTATTTTTTTTGGTGTACTCTGGACTAGAAACTGGTGCTCCAGCGGACACGTGTGCCCAAAGTCGGGCTGTCTGAACATTTCAGGACTCTGTACTGATTTGCTGCTGCTGCATCTTGTGGACCGTCCGGCTCTGCAGCTGCCAATAGTGCTTGCAACGACAATAACACTGTGCGGAGAGTCATTGCTGCTGCCCACTGATCTTTCAGGGTACCCACACAAATAGCTCCCGTGACGGAACTAATATTAGGGTGCCATATTTTAGTGATAAACGGACCTTTGGGGGGGTTAAATGGATATGTTTCTGGTATTTTGATCTCTAGTTGGTATCTTCCTCCTTCATATGGTGTGTCTGGAGGTCCGGCTATTTCTCCTCTTAATTCTATAAAATTCTCATCTACAAGATCTACTTTAATTTGATTTTTGCTCGTCTCGCTCCTTTCCCGAGGCGGCGGCGGCTGCCACCCGGAGCCCCTCGTCCCGCGTGCCGCCCGCCAACCCGCCCCGGCCCTTCCTGTTAAATTCTTAAAGGGCAGGATTGGATGACTGGGGATTGTAGATTTAGCAACTAAAAGTGGAGACTGCTCAGCTAAACATTCAGAATTTCACAGCCTGAGTTTAAAATGTTGCACAGTGCATACTTATGCTAAAAAACTTCTCTTGGTTCTCCAATAGAGCAAATACTGACTAGATACATTTTACCTGGACACCCTGTAAGTCTTAAATACAAATTAGTGGCCTTCCCCTTTCCTGGGTCATTAGGACACTCGGGATGCAACTGGTAGACCAGGTCAGGCATGGAAAAGAGAGACTTTGTTCCTGTTTCGGGCACATTGCTGGGGACTACGGCGCAGGGCAGTGTAGGGGGAGGCTAGGGCTGAGGTAAGGTACTTGTAAAGCTTTCCGTGTTCTTAAAGTTTAATACCTGCTTCTGTAGTACTGCAGGCTGGATATCCAGAAGCGAGGACCCTGAGTTTGACCTATAGATAAGTTGTTAGTGTTCTAATCACTTTTCATGTACATCAAATGGGTGACAGAATCTAATGATTCAGACATGAAAATTTAGAAAACTCAAAATATTTATATAGTGACAGGGTAACACATGATAGCTTTGTCAGAGATGTAGTATGACTGGCTCCTATCTTCCCTTTCTGACAGAAAAGTATAATTCCTTTCCCTGTGAAAAAGCAGCGTGCCCACGTGGTGACAACATGTAAACTGTGGGAGCCACTATGAAAAAGGGGGTCATTGTTCCTTCAGAAATTAAACAGAACTATGCTGAGTCCACCAGGCTGCTTCTGGGGCTAGGTCCAAAGGAACTGAACACAGGGACTCAAACAGACAGCTTTTTTTTTTTTT
>NDGM010366013.1:0-11173 GCA_002564305.1 Octomys mimax | reverse complement strand
GGGATTGAACTCAGGACCTTACACTTGCCAGGCAGGTGCTTATGCCACTGAGCTATCTCCCCAACCCCCCCCAACATTTAAACACCATGCCAGCTCCATGCACACACACAGGTGGGCCCTCCCAAAGAAGCGTGGTCACAGTGACACCTCCTAGGAGACCTAAGGCCACTCTAGCTGAAGAAGGAGCGCTGGACCGAGAGGCACCCGCTGTCACCATGGCAGGAGTGTGGGTTTGGCCAGATGAAAAACTTGGCTTTGCTGCACAAGGGGACCGGCTGTCAGGGACAGCCTGGAGCTGAAAGAAGCCAAGGGTCCTGGGCCAGGGTCACATGCAGGGGCAGCGCGCAGGGTGCCCAGAACCAGGCAAGCTGGCAGCACCAAGCTTGGGTGGCCTCAGCTGAGCCTCGGTGGCCCTGGAGGATCCACGCGGCTGGGCCACGGCTCTGAGCCACTGGTCAGACAGGGTGTGGCCAGCAGGTGGTGGGCTGTTCATAGAGACGAAGGCCGGGGTGGGGCAGCCAGATGAGCAGGGCGGGCCTGGACCAGCCTGAGGGGACAAGGACAGGGAGTGGCTGGGGAAGGAGTCTGTCAAGGCTTCAGGGGCAGGCCCGGCCTCCTCGGGTGCCTGTGTTTGCTCTTCCTGTCAGTTGTCTCACAAAAACCTTGAGCACAGAAATGATCTTCTACATTACCATTTACTACAGTAGCCCTTGGGGCGGCGTGGCGGCCCCCACCTGTCAGCCAGCGCTCTGAAGACTGAGTCAGGAAGGCTGACAGTTTGAGCAATGTGAAACTTGGCAATTTAGTGAGACTGTCTTAAGATAAACAGTACTGAAAAGGGCTGGGCTCTAGCTCCATGCAAAGGCTGTGCCTTCAGTCTTCCATAAGGGAAAAGCAAAACACACAAAACCAAAACAAACCCCTGCACCTGATGTGTTAGCACAGTCCAAGGCGGTGTTTGGTGCAGTGTTCTCTTCCACCCAGCCCCTCGGATTCCAGTGGGCGGTGTCGGTCCAGAGCTTGGCCAGGACTACAAATATGTTTCGATTATATATTATGTATGAGAGTAAGAACAAAATGACTCGCATACACCCAGAGTCTGCTTGTGTCCTGGGTGGGTGGTGGCTGGCAGGTGCATGGCCGTGAGGGAGGCTCAAGTTCTAGGACAGCTTCGCGAGCGTCAGCTTCCAGCTCCCCCACCACACAGGGTGGCCCCATGAGATCAGGAAACCGCCTGTCTTCATAAGCTACCCCATTCTGTGACTCTGAAAATGACTGAGCATCAGAGTGCCCGTGGTGGACCCCTGTGCCGCACAGGCTCTGAGGAAACTGTTCCAGGCTTGGGTTGGCCAGATAGCTCAGCGGACTAAAGTGCCTGCTTAGGCAGAGCGCAGCAGCTGGTAGTTCGATCCCCTGCATACCTTGCTGGCCCAGGCCCTGGGGCACACTGAGACGTTGACTGAGACTGGGTGTGGTGGCTCATACAGGCACTTGGGAGGCTCAAAACAGGAGAATCACTATGAGTCCGATCTGTGTAGTGAGACCCTGTATACCCTGAAAAAGCAGTGAAGCTGTTCCAGGCCCATCCCATGGGCGATGTGTTGGGACATTCTCCTCTCCTGAGAGAGGACCCAGAGCACCCTGCTGCCTGTTGTCAAAGTCGGTGCAGCTCCTCCTGAGCAGGGGCTGGCGCTGTCCCCTGTACAGATGGCAGTGGACTCATTGACCCACCTGTCCTGTCCCTCTGCCCCTGGCCAGATGCACCCAAGATTGGGTCCCAGGAAACACCAATCCTTGCTTCAAGGGTAGCTTTGTTTCCCCAGTTTTGGGGGTGAACCCAGGGCTTTTGCACTGGGCTACATCCTCACCTCTTGTTACTTTTCATAAAATAAAAAGCCTGTGTTCCCCCTGCCTCAGCCTCCCGGAGTGCCGGGATTACTGGACACAGTGTACACCACCTCACCTGGCTCTAGGGCTATCTCAGGGAGCTCCCACTGGCCATCGCAGAGATCCGGGTGTCACCGCTGCCCCCCTCCCCCAGCACCTGTTCCCTTTCTCCCCTACTGGCACAGTGTAGGGAAACAAATTTTATTTTTTGCCAACAAATAAGTGGTGGAAGTGCCTGGTAGAGACGTAACTGGCACTTCTCTATATTTTCACAAATCTCCATGCATTACGTACCTGTTCTTTGAACCATCTGTTTGGATCTATAACTGTTAGGGAACTAGTTTGATTGTGTCATAATCTAAAAGTAGCCGCTTACATAGACCAGAGGCCTCTTTGCCCATGGGGAGCTCAGGGCGCAGCTCAGGGCGGCTTGGTGGTGCAAGTTTCTTTCTGCATAGCCACAAAATGACTGCTCCATGCAGCATCGGACCCACATCCCAGGCAAGGAGAGGGCAAGATGAATCTGCTTTCTCTTCAAAGAATTTCTTAGAGGTCACATGTAGCAATTTGTCACCAGGCTCATTGATTAAAAGGGCCCTGCCAACGAAGTGAATCCCTACCCCAGCAGGGCAGAGCCCTTCCTGTCTGAAAGGAAGGAGGGAGGACAGGGCTTGGCAGACTTTCTAACAAGCCTTGGCTCCTGGATATCGTGTGTGCACTCCGAGTGGTGACCTGGCAGCATCCAGGCCCCTCCCTGCCTTTGCCCCTGGCCGGCCCTGCCTGAGCCCCGGCTCTGCCCCAGGGGCACTGGCGGCAGGAAAGCTAGAGCTTTGCTGCCCTCCCCAGAGGCAGGCAGAGCCTTTGGTGGCTGTGGACTCAAGAGCCTCAAACTGGACCAAAGCCCAAGATTTTATTCCTAACTCAGAGACCTTGGTGGCCACAGCCCTCTGGGGTCCCTGTCCGAGGCTGGCTCAAGTTCGCCTGAGTGCCACAGATCTCCCCCGATCCTGGGAGACAGAACCCCTTGCCCAGCCCCAGGCCCCCACTAACTCCTGAGGAAAGACAGGCCCCCAGACTCAGTCCCACTTAGCGGGATGCACCACATGCAGACAGCCCATGTCTCAGTGTCCACTGGCCTCCCGTTAGCGCACTGCCCTTCCCATGCCAAGGCCCCGGCCCTGCCCTGGGTGTCCTGTCCTGGCACTCACTTGGTCCTTCATCTACAGGCTCCTCCAGCCTAGTGTGGCCTTTGGGGACCTGTCTGCCCTGGGCTGCTGGCATTGGGATCTGGGGTTGCGGGCTCGCTCCAGGCCTTATTAAGAAAGACATTCGAGGGGCCGGGGAGATGGCTCAGTGGAATAAGCACTTCTCTGGCAAGCGCAACGGTCTGAGTTCAATGCCCGGTTCTGCCAAAAAAAAAAAAGAAAAGAAAAAAGAAAGACATTCGCACATCCCAAGCACAGATGGATCCGTGAGCAGAGGGAAGCCTGTCCCCCACCCCCACCCCCTTCCACCCTTAGCTGTCTCAGGACCCAGGCTCCTGCACAGGGCCAGACCAGACAAATCTGATCTCAAAACAAAGTAAAAAGGCCACACATTCCACAAGCCTGTAATACTTCACACCAAACTAAAAAGCAGATTACAACCTCACAACAAATAATTCTCATGTGAATAAGGGATTCATACAAATGTCTAAGAAAATGTATCCCAATTAGAAGTTATCGACAGGTGTGCTGGCACATGCCTGTAATCCCAACATTCAAGGCTGAGGCAGGCAGATGGATGTGTTCAAGGCAACTGGACTACATAGTGAGGCCCATCTCACAAAGCCGAAAAATAGCCTGGATTTAGTTCAGTGGTACAGTGCCTGCTTGGCAAGTGTGAAACCCTGAGTTCCATTCTCTATACTCCCCCCAAAAGCCAAAAAGCAACAAAAAATCAAGCGTTAAATTAAGATTGGCTCCGCACAGGCTTGAGGCCCAGGCTGGCTGTAGGCTGAGAGCTCTATAGTTTCCAGCCCCAGGACGGAAAGATAAAGTTTAAGCAAGAATCAAGCTGATAATTCATAGATTGAGAAGACGGGAAACCACTGGAAATTTCCCTGCAAATAAAAACGTTCAAAATAAAAAGGTGATAGCGTTGTTTCTGCCGAGCTCAGCCAGTGGGGTATGGCTCCATATCCAGGGCTCTCCTGGTACCATAAGCCAGGTGCACTGTGAAAGGAAATGAGGGATTGTGGAGGGGACCCCGTGACCCCTGTGAGGCCGCAGTGCGCACGCTCGGCTGGGGTAAGCAAGCCCAAGGGCCCAGAGTTTGCCATACAGTGCGATCTGATGTGGGTGCGGAGGCTCAACGTAGCCCGCTCCCGCGCGCACTTCATGTCCACCAGGATCACCTCTGCGTGCTGAGATGCACTGTTTCGTCATCTCCTTGTGAGGGGTCCAATAGCATCACTTTACTTTTTCGAATTTTCATGAGTAAATACTTGCGGTACATAACGAATACGCCTGTCCTGGCGCAGAGCACGCCGCTCCCAGCCCTTTTCTTTTCCCCATCTCTCCTCACTTTCCGCTCCCTCCACCCCTGGGTGCCCTGCCATCTGCAAAAGGTCCGCCTCTCTGTTTCTTGTTGTCTGACTTTCATTTGTGCCCGCAGCAGCGTCATTTCAGTGACAGCGTGGCACTGGCCCCGGATGGGGAGGCGCATGGGACCCATGATTCCCGCGGGACTCAGGCCTGGCCGCCTGTGCTGTCGTCGCCTTGCACACTCCGCGTGGGCGTCCTCTCCAGCCGGCCAGCTCCCCAGATTCCCAGAAGTGGATCACAGGGAGAGGCCTGGCTCCCGAGGGTTGGGAAACACTTCCAAACTCGCCGCGCTAGGAGCGAGCGCAAGCTGGCCCTGTTGCTGCCTTTAAAGCGTGATTACTTCTCAAGACTTAATTTGAAAACGTCATTTGTTTGAACTGTGAACACACATCACAGACAGGTCACAATGCCCTAAATGTCCTGAACTGTCAACAGAGGAGCCGTGAGTCCGGGACCAGCTCCCTGCCCAGAGGTGATGGTACCGGCGCACCAGTGGAGCTCCTTCCCACTTCCCTCACTGCATGAGCTTCGCGTTTGCCTGCTTAGGCCTTGTGCTTTTGGTAGCTTTGTATTCCTTCATCTGAAAACCTCTAAATGAGCTCATTTTTTACATTATCGTAGATGTACATTGCATGGAACTTACCACTTAACCGCTTCCGGGGGTCAACTTCTGTGGTCTGCAGCACATTCTCGTGGCTAGTAGCCACTACCCCATCCATCTCCAACATTCTTCACCATCCCCACATAATGCTGTCCCCAGGAAGCCCCAGGCCCTGTCCCCTCCCTGACACTGGTCCTCCCAGTTCTTGGCCCCCGCCTGGCCACCTCCATCACTGTCCACTGCTCCAGGAGGATGGCATGAGCCTGGGCCTCCTGGCCTGGAGGGAATACCTGTCCCAACCTTGCCCCTCTCCTAGCAACCCTGGTGACACTTCCGGCTGTTTCTCCCCCAGGTGCTGAGCCCACAGAAGAAGGCATTCGTGTTGGAGCTCCTGTCTGGCTGCCTGCACTACAGAAAGCTCCTGGCCATCGTAGTGGATGCCTTCTATGTGCGGGACGGCCAGCTCTGCCTGTGGGCCGACTATAGCCTCTTCCAAGGTGAGTGTCATCTGTGTGTCCCCAGGGCTCTCCCCTGGAGTGACCTAGGCAGTGGCAGGGTGACCAGAGAGGACATGATCCCTCACCCCACAGATGGGAAGCTGAGGCCTCAAGCTCATGGAAGGGTGCGGGGCTGGCAGTGAGACCTCTCCCCTGCCCCTCCACAGCCTTGGCCCCGCACAGGAGGCCCAGCCTGGCTGAATGAGAGTGCCCCTCCTTTCTCAGGCTGTCCCTGACTCTGGCCCCATCTCCAAGAACTTTAGACAGAGCAGGTCCTGAGCCATGGGGGCTGGGGGTAGGGTGTTAAAATAGGAGAGTTGCCTGCTGAGCATGTGGACACACCTGTGATGCTAGCACAGGTGTGGAGGATGACAAGTCTCAAAACAAATATTAGAAAAGGGTTAGGGATGTAGCTTATTGTGGAGGCCCTGGGTTCAATCCCCCTTACACAAAGACAGAGACAGACAGGGAGGGAGGGGAAGGAAAGGGGAGGGGAGAGGGGAAGGGAGGGCACGGGAGGGGAGGGGAGGCCTCCTGCCTCTGCTTTCATGGCGCAGTTGACCATGTGCAGAGTGGCTGCTGGGGTGCTGGCAGTGGGAGTGGGAAGGCCAGGCCAGGAAGGTGAAGCCTGGTCCTCAGTGTGCACTCTCCTCAGTGCTCTGCTACCTGGCTACCTTCCAGCTGGATGAGCTTGGCTTCCAGCTCTTCTGCAGCATTGTCAAGGCATTGCCTGTGGGCAAGACCTGCAAGGTGAGCCCCTTCCTGTCCCTGCCACCCCAGCAGGGGATGTGACACCAGCCCATCCCACCGGGGTCCTTTTAGCAATAGAAAAAGAGTCTCTGGTGGTTTCATTCTGCATTGGAAATTGATGTCCTGGGGCTGGGGAGATAGCTCAGCAGCAGCAAGCCTGCCTGGCAAGCACAAGGTCATGAGTTCAAGTCTCAGAACCAAACAGAAGGGAGGGAGGGAGGGAGGGAGGGAGGGAGGGAGAAAATCAATGCCTTCTCCACAGAGAACCTGCACACTGTCCCCAGGGACAGTCCCGGGTCCTGATGGCCAGTGACTTGAGGATGAGGCTTCTGTAGCCAGCTCCTGGCCTCCTCTTATGTCTGTGCCCAAGGAGTCACCTCTGTGGATGCAGGGACACAGAGACCTCAGGGAGGCAGATGTCACGTCTGGCCAAGGCTGCTACTCTTTGCCCATGTGCTGCCACCTCAGGAGGCATGCTGGAGGCAGCTTTGCAGTGCCCTGGCACCTGATCTTCAGCCCCAAACCCTGTTTCTCCTCCTCCTCCTCCTCCTCCTCCCAGACCAGGTGGTCACCAGCCCAGGGCAACATCCTAGAGAAGGGACAGGGAAAGCCATAGCCAAGAGCACATGGGTGTCATGTGGGTGCCTCATTGGTCAAAGCCACCAGCTCCACAGGATGGGGACAGGAGTAGCAGCACTGCCAGAACCACACTGGGGCTTGAACTCAAGCTCTCTGCAATGAGCTACATTCCCAGTCCATGTTGTTGTTGTTTTGTTCGTTTTGTCTTTCTGAGACAAGGTCTCGTTATGCAGCTCAGGCTGGTCTTGAGCTCACTTTGTCGCCAGGGCTGGTCTTGAGCTTGCAGTGATGCTCCTGCCTCAGCCTCTGGCATGCTGGGATGACAGGCGGGTGCTGCCATGCTGGTCTTCTGCTGACTTTCTGAGCCACTGTTGATCACCTTTTTAGCTCACCTGGGTCCTACAGGGACTTACCTGGCACTTGGGTACCAAATGCCCGACACACAAGGGCCAGGGCAGTGCCCCACACGGTGCCAGCCTGGCCCAGGGAGACACCAGCCATGTGACTCCCCAGGGAGCAGCAGAGCTGTGGGCCGCTGGTGGCTGGCCAGGGCCATCCCTCCCCATTCCTTACCCTAAGCCCACCGCGGTCCATCTCCCCACCCGGAGGGAGCACTGTCGCTGTATAGTCAGGACTGACCAATGTGTGTCCAAGAGATATCGCTGGAGAGGAGGGCAGGAGCAGCTGGCTGACACCAGTGGAGGAACGGGGCCAAGGCTGAGGGCCCAGAGCCCCTGTGGGGCAGGGAGGAGTCAAGGACATGGGACAGAGCAGGACTCTGCACAGAGTGTGGTCAGTGCAGCACCGCCTGCCAGCTCACGGTCACCCGAGCAAAGCCCTCCTGAGCTCCCCCCCCCCCAGCTTCCCTGAACCAGAGCTGTGGCCCTGGGGACCCTGCCATGCAAGGACAGAGTGGCAGTTACCAGGCCTAGGGCAGGGGACACAGACTCAGTCTGGGGGTGGTGCTGAATCAAAGGGAGGGCACTGTGGACAATAGCAACATCTGTCCCCAGAATTCAGAGCCAGCCTGCCCGGAGGGTGCCTTCCCTGTGGTCTCACTGCTGAGGAGCAGGCACAGGGCTTAGGGATGTGGCTCTGCCAGGCACACGGCTGCGACCCTGGGTTCTGGGTGGCCAGGGGTCTTGGGGGGTTCAGCCTCAGCCCCACCCTCACGGCCCCACCACCAGTTCCTCAGGTTCTTCTTCAACCCCCTAAACCTGTGCTCCTGGATCAAGGACGAGTGGAGCCTCATCTACATGGCGGCCCACGTGCAGGAGAACTGGATCGAACCCCTGCTGAGGTGGGCTAGGGCCCCTGGCCCTGGATAGAACCCCTCAGTGCAGCAGGGCCTCCTTGCTTCCCTGGTGTTGGGCTGAGTAGTTCAGAGGGACAAGGCGAGCAGGCCAGCAAAAATGTCCCGGCCAGCAGTCCAGGACCCTCTCTGCCCATGGCAGGCTGGCGGCAGGTGCACCTGGTGGTCAGAGGGCATCAGGGGGACAAGAAGTAGCCCTTTTGCTCTGGAGCCTGCCCACTGCACAGGGGCAGGTGACAGTGGCCCAGCCCTGGCCATGGCCGCTCTTTGGACCCCAAGAGTATAGGGTGAGGGGAACAGGGCGGACAAGCACCAGCTTATTTCCTGGTATTTCAGGCCTTGAACCAGGCTGGATGCCTCAAGCTGCCCTTGAGCCTGGGGTGAGCTCAGGGTAGACCGGACTGTGGGCAGAGGCTCAGTGTAGCCATGGGGAGGCATCCTGCTTCTGAGAGGATGGGACAGCCACCTTGGCTCCCAAGGGTCTGTTATGATCTTTGCTCCCCAGAGCTGCTGTCACCACAAGGGGTGGTCCTCAGTCCCACAGCACCACTACAGCTGGCAGTGGAACAGAACTCCAGGGAATGGAGCACCCCTGGCATGCCTTCCCAGCCCCCCAGGACCAGCCTTCCCACCTACTGCCCCTTCCCGGCCTTGGGGACCTGGGGCCAGTTTGACATGACCTCCTGGGAACCCCTGGTCTGGGCGTGGGGCTGGGACTCCTGCAAGGGCACAAGGGGGGTCGTGGGCAGCTCCCAGGAGGCCCGGAGGCCTATTCCAGCCCCAAAGCCTGAACTCCCAGGACAGCTGGGCTCCCTGCAGGGACCGGCCCTCACTCCCAACTCCCTGTGCTCCCACTGAACCCGCCACCCCGGTGTGACTCTGCAAGGCTGCTCCGACTGCTGATGTCCTGGTCCGTGCCACCAGCTCCACCCCTGCTTAGCTCTGCACCCCCCTGCTGCTCAGGCTCCATGTTCACCAGATGCCGGCATCCCTATTCCCCTTGTGCCCCACCCCAGGCCTGTTTCCTCCTCATCTGCTCAAGGGTGTGGCTGTCCCGTGCCAAGGAGTGCTGATCACCAGAGAGGAGGGGCCCACAGTCCCATGACCAGTCTCCCAAGGGAGCCCAAGATCCTGAGGTCCTTTGGGTCCCAAGGCTGACCTCCAGTGACCTGCATAGGAAGTGACCCAGGGCTTCTCCCTTCACCTTCCAGGTGGCAGCCAGAGGTCCAGGGCCTGCTGGACCAGCTGGAGGGGGCATTGGCCCACCAGGCCTCTCTCACCAAGGCCAAGGCCAAGGTCACAGAGCCTCGGGAATTCAACCTGACTGCACCCCGGCCCCGTGCCATTCCAGTGCCTGACCCAGTCCCCACTGTGGCCAAGCCTAGACCTGTGAGTTGGACATTTGTGGAGGCACGGGCTTGTACTTCTGGGATGTTCAGGCCAGGAGGCTGGATTGCAGGGACTCCTCCAGGTCAGGTGTACCTGCCCTGCCTGGGAGTGTTGGGCGACCCCCATGGAGCAGGGCAGCCAGCAGACCTGAAGCCCACCATTCCTGGGGTCCCCGTCAGCAGGTGTGGAATGGAGCTGTCAGGCCATGGGGCTGGAGCTTGGAGCCCATTGTTAGCCTGGTGCAGTAGGCTGCCCTCCCCAAGATGAGATGCTGCTACAGGTCGGATCACAGTGTATATGCCTTCTGGGAATGGTGACATCCTTACTGCAGGGCCCCTGCACATCTGCCACACACACACACACACACACACACACACACACACACACACCTGTCCCTTTCTGCCTAACTTTATGAGTCAGGATTCTGTACTGCAAGTGACTGAAAAATGGCTTAGACAATAGGCCACTGCCTGACTCTCGCCACTGAAATAGGGTAAGCATGGCTTGACCCAGGCTCCAGCTCTGCTTGTCTGTCATGCTACCTTGGCTCTTCTATAAGTCAACCTTCTTTTGGGGCTAACTTCCTGCCTCAGTTACTTTTTGCTCCTTGCTGGGACAAAATACCCAACACCTAAAATGAAGGAAGGAAAGGTTTATTTAGCTCACAATTTGTGGAGGTTTCAGTCCATACTCGGCTGGTGGAGCATGACAGAGAGCAGCAGTTCATGGCAGCAGGAAACAGCGAGGAGCAGAGGGAAGGACGGCAGCTGCACTGTTAGTGAGCTTCTCTCCCCTCTTTATACTGTAAACAAGCCACCCTCGGGGCTGGGCATGCAGAACTCCCACAGTGCCCATGCTCTCCTCTTGCACAGGATGAACATGTTTACAAACTAAGAATCCTGGCTCCCTGCCGAGTCACTTAGTTAAACCTCTAAACTTCTCAAGTTGATCCAACGTATCGGCCAGTATACTTCCTTCATGGTAGTTTGAAACTCTCTAGGGTGTGCGTCATGCCCTGCACTGTCCAGGCCAAGAAAGATGTCTTGGGCCGTAGGAGGCCAGGGGCACAGTGCCCTTGGAAGGTCCCAGGAGCCACCTAAGTCCCCTCTCACTCAGGTCCCCGAGTCCTTCCACAGAAGCCCCTCTTGCTGAAGCCTCAGTTCTATTGCATGTCTCGCTTAGCTGCTTGCTCTGCAGTGACGAGTCTGGTGGCGTGCGAACCGGCCTATTTTCTGTCCTCTACCAGAACATGCCCATCTCTTTGTTCCACATTCACAATGCGACTGGCATAGTCCTGCCTCAGAGCAGATCCTCACTAAATAGTTGTTGGCAGAAGGACGGATGGCTGTGTGGGCAGGTGGGTGGGCAAATGGCTGGCTGGAAGTGTGGACGGATGTATGGGTGATGGCAAGATGTATGGGTAGATGATGGATGTGTGGAGGATGGATGATGGATGGATGGATGGATGGATGGATGGATGGATGGATGATGGAGGGAAGATAGATGGGGGTGGAAGGATGGATGGCTGTGTGGGCAGGTGGGTGGGCAAATGGTTGGCTGGAAGGGTGGACGG
>NDGM010365803.1:0-14912 GCA_002564305.1 Octomys mimax | reverse complement strand
ACCCATCGCTGTGATGACACCTTGTACAGATTTTGTTCAGTTACCTTCCTGAATTACTCTTTTGTCTCCAAGTTATGTTGCAGGCTGAATACTTGTTATGAAAACCAATGTAACCTCATCTTTTCCACGATGATATACTTGCTGGCTCACCTGTTTCTGTGATCAAACTCAGAGTCATTTGCTCGAGACATACTATCTTCAACTAATTATATTTTGCAAACCTGTCTGGATTCATCCTTTGTCCACTTTGCCTGTGTGGATCCTTTATTTCAGCTAGTTCTCAGACAGACCCTGTCCTTCCATGCCTTCTTCCTCCCCATCCTGGGGTGTCATCTTCTTTACCTGTCTGGGAACTCTTACTTAGCTTAAAAATGAGGTTACTCTCATTGACTGTCACTCAAAGGCCTGTGTCTGAACAAAATAGTCGGCTGTTTCTGAAGTACTGATCTGTACCTCTATCACAGCAGCTGCACCACTGTCTTCCATTTTTGGCTCATTATTCTCTCCCATGAAAGCAGTGAGACTGAGCTGAGCTCCAAGTAAAATGCAGAACAGACACTAAAAAAGCGAATGAACAGATAAGCTCTACAAGCCATTCATGTTTTGCTATTTCATGATTTAAATGAACCTCACATCACAGGCATCTCAGTAAAAAGAATGTAACCAAATGGGAATCAACATGCAATTGGCATCTGTCCCTCCCTTTGTAGTTGTCAGAACCTTTTTTCCTTCCTGCTTATTTCCTCTTGATAATCTTGAGCTTCATTCTAAGACATAGATGACAATGTCGCCAATAGGCTTAGCTCCTCCATTTCCCAGTGAAGGTTTCTTCCCTTCAGTGATAGGAAATGGGACAAGATGTCTCCTTGAACAGAGATGTCATCTATGCTGGGCATTGCAGGGCAGCAGGCCCTGCCCAAAATATTCTCCCCACATGGCCTGAGGATGGTCCTTTTATTAGCAATAACAATGCCCCCTATGCTGCCAGCAATGACCTCCATTCACATCCCTCTCAGTCATCTTGTCCTCAGCATGAATCTTACAATCACATGATGCTCATATTCTGTCTGAGTCTGTTCTTATTTTCTTGTTTGCTCATCTTTCTTCCTCATAATTACTTAGTTTGCATTAGCAAGAGATCACAGGTCCTTTTTTTTTTTTGTACATGGAATTGAACTCATGACCTCATGCTTGCCAGGCAGGCACTTGTGCCACTGAGCTATATCCCTAACCCTGGAGAACACAGGAAAACCAGAAGTGCAGCTGAGAAGCTGTCCCACATGTGGCTGGTTTCTCTGCTGTCATCACTCCCTGCCTCTGCCTCCTTACCGTGCCTGCATCTCTGAGCATCATGTTGAATGTCACCCACTTCCTTACACATCTTATTTCCACCAGTGAACCATGAAACATGAAGAATCCCTAATATGTTCAACACTAGAATATCTCTTATTAAGTACATTGTAGAACCTGCCTATCTGTCCTTGGTCTTACTTCCTGTGACTTAAATTATGTATGGTCAACTGACGTTCTGTGACTACTAAGTGGAAAATTCACAAAAATGAAAAAGTTTCATAATTTTTTTATTTTAAAGACAACAATAAAAAAATACAGAATTTCCAAATGAGATGACAGGAAATGAACGATGGCGATTACATTGCATATTATTGTCTTCAAAGTAATTGCTTAGATCAGATTATCAAATGTAGGCATGCAAGATTGATCAAACAATGTAAATACTAAGTATTCCTTTTAATGAGTTAACAGAAATTAGTAGTACAATTATCTTTGCTATCTTGAATATATTTTGATTACATGCGGTTCTGTATAAATCTTGAGCCATCCTGGTCCATCTCAACCAGAACGGCAATCTTCCCACTGCCAGGGTAAGCACTCCATATGCACAGTACCTTCAGGTCAGTCACAGAGTAACTGAGCTCCCAGATCAACTTTTGCAGTTATTTGAATAACTTTTACATTACTTAATAATGGTCCCAAAGAGGAAGAACAGGGAGGCTGGAAATTTTATTATATTGTTAGAATTATTCTACCTTACTGATATTTATTGCTGTTAATCTACTATGGTGCTTGATTTACAAATTAAATGTGAACATATGTATTCATGAAATGCAATAAAATATAATGAATGTTTAAATTAAAAAATATTATAGTAAGAATGCACTGCCATAAACTCACTCAACTACTTTCCTTCATCTCAACATACACACTTAGCCCTCTTCCTTGCCATTTTCTGAAGCAGAGCTGGAAATCCTCCTTTCTCTCTTCAGTTGCACTGCTGTGGCTTCCTTTTCCTGAAGCAGCTTGACACGTTTGCTCTTCATGGTAAGTCTGACAGCGGGGAAGAGCCAGAGTTTGAGTGGTGCCAGATCCAGTGAGTAAGGTGGCTGAGGAGGCACTATGATATTTCATGACTTGACCTTTTCGTAGGATTGTGTTAGCCAGCAGCATTCACTGATTTTTTTTTAAATCACATCCATAAAGACACTCACAAAAGAAGACGTCCAGAGCTGCTGCACAAAGTAGTAAGGATGATGGGATAAGTGTGTTTGAAGTCAAGTGAAGTATTCTAGGGAGGGATTGATAGCAATGTGTCTTTTACTAAAATGCTTTTATAAAATTAAACAATCACTATATCTTTCAATCATACCTTATAGGAGTAGGAAAATCATAGTATATATGTTTTACTAGAGAAGGAGGGCCCAGCATGCAAATGCACTCAGAGCTGCTATCTGGCCTCAGTGGTTACCCCCCTGCTGCTTCATTCTGTTTCTTGAGTAATCTTAGTGTGGGCACCAGTAAGAACTGCTTAAATAAGCATTAACAAACATGTCACCTTTGGAGTTAATTTGTGAACTCATAAAAATCCCAAAGGTTCATCAGAGCCCACAGACTCCAAGTTAATCTGCTGGAGAATGAAGTTTATGGGACACATGTTGGCAGGATGGGGATATTGTTTTAAAATTTCCTCTTGGCAACAGTTAATTTGTAAACTGCATCACATGTAAAATTATAATCTTTTCCTTGGGGCTTAGAAGTTAGGCTAAATTTCAAATCCAGCCTTTATTTTTATTTCCTTGTGAGAATGAATACATCTCTAGCTCTCCCATGGCTCTGTTGCCTCATTTTTACCTTGCAGGACTTTTGTGCAAATTACGTAGAGGTAAAGTATGCAACGTGCCCAGTCAAGAGTTTGCTATGGAGAAGGTAACCAGCAGCTCTTATCTTCATGGGTCACTGTTATATTAAAATGGGTGACATGAATAATTCATAGCCCAGAAGTAATTATAAAATTGATAATATTTACTTATGTTTTCTTTTCCTATTCATCAAAATGTAAACTATAGCTTCACAAAAAATGATGTCTATAAGGCACACCGAGCGTCTTTTATTATGTCCAAGTCTTCACGTGAACCGCGTGCTCCCCAAGTCCTGCCAAAATACAAACTTCTTTACAATCCAATGTGAGAGCTTAGAATTTGGCAATGAAAGTTCACATTCTGCTTCTGCACGGGACAGCTTGCATTTATAAACAGGTTCTGATTTCCCAGTGAGGACAAAAATAGGAAGACATTTTGGCAATTTTCAGTTTTAAATAAAATTTCTAAGGTAATGGGATTTTTCAAGAATATATAAAGATTTCCTAAGGATTACTAAGAACAGTACAAACAATCCAACTGTCTTACTTTTTTCTCATTGCTGAGACATAATACTCAATGCCAAAAAGTGAGGGAAAAATGATTTATTTAGCTCACAGTTTGTGGAGGTTTCAGTCCATAGTCAGCTGGCTCCAAGGCAGGGTGGCATGGCAGAAGGGCAAAGTCTCCAGCGGAAAATAGCAAAAGCAACAAGAGCAAAACGGGTGGAGACCAAGCCTCCTTTCCTTCCTTATATTTTATGAAGTTTACCTACCTCCCCTTGGGGTGGACGCAGCCTGATGGCCTTCTCTGTGACCTCCTCTTGCAGCCTCAGAATGTTTACAAAGTGAGGAGCTCAGCCCTCTGCTGAGCCACTTAGTTATACTTGTAAACTTCTCAAGTTGACATAATGAACAACTTCCCTGCGGTGAGGGAACGTCGTCTACATCCCAAGGAGTGGAACTGCTGTGTTTCTTTGTTCAGCTTCAGGACTTTTCAAGTTGATACAGCATATCAACCATTACAACAACTAAACATTGAGCAAAATCCTGCAAATATCTCACATCAAAGGAGGTCAGATGGTGTGTAAGCACATGAAAAGGTGCCTAATATCTCTAGTTATGAGGAAAAACAAATTAATTTCTTAACAAGATAGCACAACACATTCATTAGAATAATTAGAATGAAAAAGATGGCACCAAGTGTTAACAAGGATGTGGAGCAATGGCACAGTTGGCATATATTGCTGTTGGGAGTGAGATTTGGAAAAAAAACAACTTAGATATTTTCCTCCTAGAGATGTGCCTGAAGATTGGATGCAAATAGTAGACAATACACAACAATATGCAGGTTAACCCAGATTGGAAAAAAGTTCAAAAGTGCATCAACAAGGCCATGGATAAATAAGTGATGGTATATGCATATCCAGTGAAAACTCAGAATGGTGGTGAGCTCTCAATCGTGATGAGGACTGTCAAGGACCAAAAGCAGTGATGGGATGCTCAATGTCCAAGGGGTCATATGTGTGTAGTTTCATGTACCTGTTATAGGTGATTGAGTTGTACATTGAAGAACAGTGTGACTTAATTTATGTATATTATAATAGAATTAAAAAAGAAAGAGAAAGCAGGGAGGGGAATAAGTAAAGAAATGGGCTGAGTTTCCTCAAAGTCAGTGTCCAGGCAGAGTATGGGTATTCTATTAGGAATGATACAAAAGAGATTTCTTTGTGTTAGAACTTAAGAATGCACATTGGATTCCTCACCCTGGTAAAAATGTATATGAGCCATGAGGATTAGAGCAGGACCTCAGGAGGAGTGGTGTCATATGTGCTGTTTGAAATACTGAACTTTAGAGTGAGGTAGACCATTGGAAGTTTCAGTCACAGTTGAGAACAGGGCTTAACACGATTGCTATTTTGAGCCAGAGAGCCCTCCGTGGTGTGGGGAGCTGCCTAATCTTATTCTTCCAAGACAACTTTGGCAACCCTGGCTTCTCTCTTTTAGTTACCAGTATCAGTTCTGCAGTCATGAGGGTCAAAAGTCATTCATTACCAGGGGCTTCCCAGAGTAGGGGCAGGGTGCAAAATTGCTTTTAGTGGAGACCCACTGAGAATCGAGAACATCAGCTGCTGTTCTTTCTTAGGAGTGGGCTGGGGGACCCACACCTGATTCAACAAGAGAGGCTTTAAATATAAGGACTGTCTCCTGCCCTCTGTGCCAGATGCCAGGGTCTGTCAGCAGTTCTCTAAGCCCATCTCACTGCTATGAGAAGCCTGTGACCCAGTTGTAGCCAGCTAGATATAAATAGACGTCTGTCTGCAGGTGCTTTTCTTTTGTTCTGCTCAAGTGTAAATATGATGATGAACTGCAGCAGCTACCCTGCGACCATGAAACCAAAGAATTTTAGGGACTTTGGAGCTGATATTTTGCTGTGATTAGAATAAGTGACAGCTACTGCCTATCCATAGACTTTTCAAAACGGGCATCAGCCAGTAGAAATGACCCCAGAAACATGTACATCACTTTGGCTAGTGATTTTGTTATTTGTGGTCAAAAGCATTGATGATTGATAGACTTTCTGTCAGAGGCTTCCTATGTTTTCTCTCTTGCACCACAAGGACCGGTGTAATGAGCCACTTTACAGATAGGAGTAGATTTTATGTTTCAGGAAGGAGAAGAGTTTGGTTTATTGGAGACTCCTAATTCTAGCTGAAACTAGAAAGTCCTTGGAAATTAAAATAATAATAATAATTAATCATAATAATTATGGGAACATAATTAAGTAGTGGAGTACTCATGTGTTCCTGGGGTTGATCTCCACAGCTATACTCCTCCTCCTCCTCCTATCATCAGCGTCTGAGTTCTGCACCATATAAATTAATCCAGCACCATGTGGGTAACATTCCATTTTGACTATGTCCTGCATCTATTAGTTGCCCCTTTCTGTCCAGATGCATAAGGATGATGAAGGGAAAAGAAGTGAGGCACTGTTCCTGTGACAAGCTGGGGGCTGTTTCCTGTGCCTCCCTCATGGAGCCATCCACAGTGCTCCAGCTGCCGCCTGCCCTGTGCTCCCAGCTCGCTGTGCCATTCCCTGCTCCTGGTGCTTGAGCTAGCATCCTTGGGGCCTTGCACCCCCCTCCCCATGTGGTTGCCCTATAGCAGGTTTGCAGCCTCACTCACTTGCCTTCCCTCTGGGGAGCAGGATACAGACTCTTTCTTAGACTAAGAGCTCGGTGACCAGCTGCTACATTCCATATCTATCTTCACCACCACTGCTCTTATGCAAATAAAAGCTGCCCAGAGGAGCCTCCTGGCACTAGTGAGACACCTTATTTCTCAGCTGAGACAGACTGACCCTGTAGAATGAGGGGCAGAATAATAAGGTTGGACAACTGGGAAGGGGGGGGGGAGGGCTTATTCAAGCAGGAGAGTAGAAGTGAAGACTGAGATCGGAGGATGAGTTCCAATCCTCCTTTGCTTTGAAACAACCTACCCAAAACTTCTAAGAGCAAATGGGGATGAGGGATTTAATGGAGCCATGCAAGTCAGGGCCAGGTACATAGTAAATACCTTAGAGCAATGTACTATGCAAGTCATGGTAAGTACTGGGGACAAAATTTGATTCTCAGGGGCAAAAATCTTACACATTACAGTGGTTAGTGACACCCCCACAAGAAGACCAGTTGCATAGTGGGGTGTGTATCTGGGGGCTTATGAGGAAGGGTGGCTAAGGTAACAGTCCTCAAGGAGGAGGTGACAATGGGTAAAAGATTCAGTAACCCTGGATCAAAGCCTCTCTGTCCATGTGGTGCTTGGTTTCTCTGCCCTCAGTTCGCGGCCCTCCCCCCGCCCCGCTCTTCCTGTGGGCAAGGCTGCAGGCAGCACACAAGTAAGAAGCTGGCTGCATCAGGCTCTGGGCTTCATCTCTCTCTGGGCCATGTCCCATGTATCACCAGCCCGGGAACCCACAGGAAAAGCGTTTTCTTCACACTTGATAAATTGGAACTTTTCTGGGATGTATTCCCATCTTCTCTCACATTCTTTGTTTTGAATTCAGTCCGTTTAGCTTATACCTTTCACATGATAGTTTGTTCCCTCCTGAAATTTGGTCTGCAGGCTCTTCAAAGGGATCTTAAAAAAATAACAAAGCAAACACTGAATCCTCTTCTTGGGGAGTGGTGCCCAGAGTTTGGTGATATTTAGAAGGTGCTTCAGCTCTTACTTCTCCGGGATGCTGTAAGAATCAGCCAGGAGAGATCTGGGGAACTAAGGTCCACCAGTTCTTCCCAAAGCACAGCTAGTAGTAACGTCAGTGAGTCAGAAAAGTGAAAAGCCAAATGACATGGTTGGGAAACATTATCACCTTGTCGTATTTTTTGGTGGCATTTGACAGGATTAGTTGAAAGTTTCTACTGTCTGCATCTACCAGGGTGCTCAGGAGCGTGGCTTGTGTCTTTACGCCCGCATGCAGCCTCGCTGACTCATGTGCTGCCCTTCTTCAGGTTTCTGCTCACTTAATAAATCACATTCATCTAAAATCCTGATCTTCTCCCAGGCCCTGACTCATCTTTGTGTGGACGTTGCTAGCTTGTCCCCGTGCCAGTATTTTTAAACCCAGCGTGAATTACAGGAATGCCCTCTCATTAGCCCTACAGGCATTTGCAGAAAAAAGTGGAGCAGTGGTTTGTTCTTTTCCTTTATGAAGAGCCTAGAGGAGTTTGTTAATTAACTACAAAATTAGCCATGACTGGATTTTATTTTATTTATTATGTTTTGTTTTGTAGATGACCTCGGTGCCAGCACATCTGACTACTGAATAAAAGTAGCTAAGATTAAATGGGGCACATCTTAATATCCAGAATGAGAATGTTTTATTAGTAATTGTCCAAGCTGAACACTAAAAAGAGGTAGAGGGCTGGTGAGATAGCTCAGCGGACTAAGCACCTGCTTTGGGAAATGCAAGGACCAGTGTTCAATCCTCGGTCCTGCATGCCTCACTGGATCCGCCCCCAGGGTGCTCTGAGCTGGCAAACAAGTCCGGGTGTGGTGGTGCACACCTGTGATCCCAGCGCTGAGGAGACTGAAAGCAGGAGGGTCACTCTGAGTCCGAGATGCACAGTGAGACCCTGTACCAAATACATAAATGGAAAAATAAAAAAGAGGTAGAAAGTGCTAGAACCACCAGCACTAGCTCCATTCCAGTCCAGGAGACTCATATAGCAGAGGACATGTTGCATTCTGGAAAGGTTCAGAATCTCTTTGTCGTTTAGAGGTCAAGTATGGAATGTTCTGAGGGATACTCTTCGTGGAAAACAAATTACAGGGGCTGTTAAATTAGCACCAGCGATGTGCCAGGTTCTGTGTTGAGAATTTTGTATGAATCCCTGGGTTGAGTATGTGTGCACTGTGCATCAGAGAGTCTACTCTGCTCTCCACCTAGGCTTGGAGAGGTTAAAGACTGCCTTGCAGGCAGCTGACGCAGTTGGGTTCTCCCCACAGAGCTACCAATGAGCTGGACTGCAGTAAGGCTCTTCATAAAGGATGAGCTCAAACCACTGCCCCATTTGCTTCTGCAAATGCCTGCAGGGATGCTGAGAAGTACATGTTCCACCTGCTGGTGGCCTTGTATCGACTTCACTCTTCCCTGTCTTTGTCCTGAAGCTCTGCTGAACACACATCCACATTCATACATAGGTTTCAGCCTGTACAGAGCGTCAGGACAACTGGAGATGCCCTCACCTCTCAGGTTCCCTTCTTTTGGCTTCCTGAGCCCTGATAATAACTGTACGTCCCCCACCCTCCCTCACACACTGCTACTCCTCCTCCTAGGCAGATGATCCCCAGTAAGGAAACTGAAGTAGTCAGGCAAGAAGTTCTCCTGATGGAGCGATGTTCCTCACTTCCTGACTCAATGTGGCTGCCATATACAAGGTGCAGGGGTATACGAGTGACAAGGGCAGCCTGCTACTGCCCTGAGGAACTATGTTCTACATCTCACTGATCATCTCAGGCTCTAGCTCCCATCACAGGGCCCTTGCCGCAGCCCCTGTCCCTCCCCATCACCATTTCAATGTCTGATTCAGGCCCCATGTCTCAACTAAGGCTGGACCACCACCATAGCAGCTCTCCTTGGCTGGCACTAAGCTATCTTTCTGAAGCTCAGCTCTGATCCTTACCTCTTTTGCCTACACCTCAAGTTACCCTTTTTGTCTTTTTTAATTTATTAGTATGTGTTTGTAGTACATAATGTTTACATTTCCTGTGGGGAGTTGGTATGTGCATAATACATCTTAATTCCCTGTTTCATTTCCAACCCTTTTCCTTTCCATTCCTTCATCTGCCGATCCACTTCCCCGTTGAGAAAGAGCTTTCTCTCTACTTTCTGTTATCTATCTTTTATGTTATTCGCGGGGACTCTTTGATGTCAAGCGTCAAACATCTTAGTTGGAGTAGTGATTTGAAAATTTTCTCTATTGTCCACGAGATGGCGCAAGTCAACTCATCGCACAAAAGCATTTAAAGCTTATGTTACTACTAAAATTTCTTCAGAATGGTTATAGGCCAAGTTTGCTCACCACCTATCACAATGCAAATACTAATCAAGGCTATGAATATTCAGAGTATAAATTTATTTATGTTATCGAATGCCAAGGATCTTGAGGCATCACAAGATTAATCTTAAACTCTGAGCCTGAAGTTACATCCCCTTACCCCACGGAACCCACTCCATCACCTTTGGGCTTCAGCGATACATTTATCCAGTCACATGAGCAAGGAGCTCTTCATCTGAAAATGTGAAAAGTTCAACCCACTTTGAATTTTTTTTTTTTTTTTTAGTATGTTTGCAATACATAATAACTCCCCTCCTTGTGGGATTCTAAGCAAGCAGATGGGAATAGAACCCACTCTGACCCACCCATCCATGGGGTATGTGGCATGACCATGGTGCTCCTGTCTCTCATCTAATCCTGTTCTTCCCTTTATCCTATTCAAATTAACACCCTAAGTCCTTTGCTTATAAGAAACTTAAACTATGTAACTGGTCTGAACATGAACAGTTTTACCAGTTATTAAAGGACATTTATGATACAACTGACATATGGTGTTTCCATTCAAAAATCATTTAGTGAAGTGATTTGGTCACTTTAACTAACAACCATGTTAAAAAATCATTATGTGAAATCTCAAGAAATGAATAGATTTTAAACTATAAATTAAATTGAACCAGTGAATTGGCTCAGCCCACAAGTTAAGATGCCAGGCTCAGAAAAAATAGTTTTCTAGGCTTAGCCATTGACTAGCTGTATGACTTTGAAGACGTTGCAGGCATTTTGGCTAATCCAGTTTTCTGAAATTGATATTTAGAAGAAAACTAGTCAGGGTACCTATGTTTCTTAACTCTCCGGTGCTTAGAGTTCACCATGTTCCTCTTTCCACCTCACTGTCACAGTACAGGCAACTGTAACTACTTTTCATTCTCTTCTATTCTGTCACCCTTAACATTTAACGTTCTGTAGTCATGTTCCCTCCACAACTGAAGCAGGCACTATCAGCTTTCATTTTATAGATGCAGAAACTGAGGCACAATATGGCAACTCAAATGTAGTTCCAATCTAGGAATGGGGGCCTCATCCATCAGGAGGTTTTGCTGGCTTCAGGGTGTGTGCTTGATGGCACGGAAGGCAGTTTGTCCAACACCTGGCACAGCCATGCTCTTGTGAACACAGTGACTCTTGACACCATTATTAAATGCAATGTGACCAACTTTTTGTAGGGAGGTCTATGCCCTTCTCACACTTAATACAAAAGGGGCATCAAGATCATCAACCTGGAACTATAAAAGCTGTGTAAGTTTCCTGGGGGATGAGCCCCTACCCCAAGTTTGCCCAAGCCAAGAGCCTGTGTGCACACTTTATGTAATAATTCCTGCCAGCATTTTCAAAACCTGAAATCAATTAGTTCATATCAAACTATTATTAAGAAGCTATTTTTGTAACAAAAATACTGTCTTCCCTTAATTTCTATGCAAATACAAGGAAGCCCACGCAAGTATGGTTTGCTTACAGATGTTCCTATAAGGATTTAATTTCTCTTGTTGAAGAAGCTACCAAGGAAAAGTACAACCATGAGCAAGACAACTGGGGGAGCATGCTAGGCTTCTCACAAAGAGGGCTCAGCTTCCTTCTTCCTAAAATCTCAACACCAAACCCTCTTCTTACCTTGACTTAGGACTGAGTACACAGACCTGCAGTGGCCAGTGACACTTGGAAGTAGTGTTCCAAGAAATTGTCTACATGACCACAGGGAAAATCTCAGCATGTTACTGGTTTTCTTAAAATGTTAGAACAGGGACTATAAACAAGAGTGCTCAGTGCTTGGTAGTGTTTTTAGAATGCCCTTGAGTGGGGCTCGTAAAAGAAGTAAAAAAAAAAGAAAAACAACCCAAGCACAATATGGGGAAAGAAACTCAGTGTAGAATAAAAATTACTGAGAACAGCAGGGCAATGAACTTGAGCCTGAATCCTGCCCTGAACTGACAGCTTTCATTCCTTGGAAAAGTCATTAACTTGCTTGAGCATCAGTTTCTCCCAGAAAGTGTTTATAGCCTTACTATATCTTAGAGCTACTGTTCCTTTTGAAAAACATGAACTAGACAGCATGAAAGCACTTGCAAAGCCATAATATTTGAATTGCAAGACATTTTAAATTTACTCTTAATAAAAACAAGAGCCTCCTAATATCAAATATCCAAACATCAAGAGAGTTAGTATCATAATGATTATACGAACCCTTCTGTCTTTAGGTAGGTATGATCTGGTTCTCATTATATTTGTTTTACAAAATAGTTGAAATTACATTCACATGATGTTATGCAAATTATAGTGAGTGATGAATGGGTTGGGCAGAAAACGATGTAATTTAGTATTTACCATGTAAGAGATGTAAACGGACATCAAAGAGAAAGCAACGATTTAGGCTACTATTAGATGCTAATGAAAAACCATTCAATCCTATTGTAATTTAGCAAGAGAATGAAAATATTCTGAGGGTGGGGGAAGAGTTTTATAATAGCATTTGATTAAAGTCTGATCATTATTCATTGACTTGTATGTCGAATGTTGTCTGCTTAATGGCCAAACTTGATTATCACCTTTATAAAAAAAATGGTAACTTGGGATTCTAAGCAGAATTAGCACCTCTTGGAGTCTTCTTTGAAACCTTAAGGCAATATTAATGATCAGGAGCAGCTGGGCACAGGATACTACTGATTTTTTCTCACGCACCAGCATAGATTTTGTGAGCAATCAGTTGTACCCTGGCTGAAATGCACATGGATTCTGAAAATAAATGTGCATATGGGAAAACACGCTTCATTACAGATGAAAGATTTATCGGCTTGTCTCTTATTACCCAGATGGTAGCAAAATTAATGGCTGTTTAGAAGCTATAAATTTAGAAATTCTGTTTGTGGATCAGAACTCGTGTTTACACATGCTGTATGCTAACTGGCCTGTGAGGCAGCTGATCCATTGAAAAGCATCTTTTCTTCAGCTCTAATCTGTACACAGTGGCCCTATTTACTTGGAAGAGTTCTTTATTTTCTGAGGAACAAGCATACGGTGCAAATATCCCAATAAATAAAAAGATAATACTTGGGCCTTACAGTATGAACCAAATCCTATAGAGCCAGTCCCTAGCAAAAGCTGAGGGGAAAGGGATTTTCATTTTGTACAGTGGCCTAGAAAGGAGATCCCTATCGACTTGTGTCATTTTTTGCAAATAAATTCAATGCAATGAAACTAAAAATTGCATGAAGATAGTATGAATTTTAGTCATTACTATGAAAGCTGTTTTGAGACATTTCTTAAATTTATATTTCTGCAATAAGGGAAGTAGATAATGATAGTTAATCTGAGATTCTTTCCAGTTCTGACATTCCATGATCTAATGAGTCTGTAGTACTTAGGTCCACCTATCAGATGTACAGGATCCTACATCCATGTAATTTAGGACAATAGTCCTAAATTTCAATGCCTCAGTTGATCAGATGAAAGACAGAAAGTAATGTGACTCCAGTGTCAGCTACAGGGAACAAGGAAATGAGAATCGTTTTCATCTGCTTTTTGTTTGCTCCTGGGGATTGAACCCACAGAGTCATGCACACTAAGTGTGCACTCTACTGAAGATCAGCTAGGTGTTCCTTGTACAGGATGCGTTATGAGCTGAACTGCTTCCCCAATTCTCCTGTGGGTTTTAACTTCCAACTACTCAAAAATGTCGCCTTATTGGCAAATGGAGCTTTTGTGAATTTAAAGCCATTAAGATGAGTTTGTGTTGGAGTAGGGTGGACTCCTAATTCAATATGAATGAAACTTAAAAAGGGGTAAATTTAGGTATAGACACAGGAATAACACCAAGGAAGAACTAAAACAGAAATGAGAATGACCTGTCAACAAGCCACGGGTGCACCAAAATGGCCAGCAGTGCCCCAGAGGAAAGGAGAGGTACCAAATAGATTCTCCCTTATACCCAGAAGAAGGAATCAACTCTGTCAAGATGTTGATCTCAGACTTTCAGCCTCTAAGACTGAGACAGTAAATTTCTTACTTTATTAAACCAGGTACATTAAAATAAGAACTGTATTCTTCCAGGTTGAAAAAATATAATTCCAAGGCTCTGAGGAAAATAATCTCTTACCAGTCCCAAGGTGCTTTTCTCCCCAGGAGCTGATCGGTCACTTTCTTTTCTTACTGCTGAGTGTGCAGCCCATAGGCCTGATATTCTGATCTCTTCCCCTCTTCTTTTTTTCTTCTGTACTTCTGAAGCTGTTCATGAGTCTGTTTATATCTCTGCATCATCTCCTCCCTTCCAGTAGGCTTCTTCCGGGCAGCAAGGAAGACTCCCCCGGGCAGGGGATGTACAGTGTGAAGAGTTCATTCGGTTCCCTTTGTCTTGTGTTCTGCAGCTTCCTCTCCTGGATATTAGCTTCAGGAGCTCTATCTGTTACCAAAGCAGGAGGTAGTATTGGGTCTGTGGAGTTGAAGTGATTCCTGTAAGGCTGCTTTCACAAATGGCCTTGGTGGGCCTTGGCCACCACTTCTACCTCGGTAAGCCACTGATCCCCGACTGTCCATGTGCTGGCCCTGCCAGTTCTCTTCCCATAGTGGCTTCCTCCAGGGTTTAGTTTTGGTTACTGCTTCAAGCCAGGAGATTCCAGGACCATAAATTTTGGGCAAGTTTTCCTTCTTAGATCCAGATTTTACATTTTCCACAGGAACAAACCATGAAACTCCTTCATAGGAAACTGGCTTGTTCTTCCTTAACTTTTTTCTCCCAAGGTAATCAGTAAAAAGCTTTTTCTCTTCATTTTTTGTTTCTGACCAAGAAGCTACATCACTGATCTCTTCTAATCTAGCCTCACTGGAACTAGGAGTTGGGAAAGTCACTCTAACATTGTTATGGTTTGTGTCTAGTTGTCTCCCCAAAGCCTCATGTAATCATGGGGTAGGGACTTCTAGAGTTTTAGATTAACTCATGATCAATTGGGATTATGAGTCTTAGTACTGCTGGGATTATGGATGTGAGTCCCACACCCAGCCTGGGGTAGATAGCAATTTAAGGGAGACAGACTTCCTCTCTCTAGCCATTGTTGCCCCTACTCCTCCCTTTGCTGTTTTTACTGCCTTCTGCAGCCATGAACTGCTGCTCTCTGCCATGTGCCACTCTGCCTTGGAGCCAGCTGAGTATGGACTGA
>NDGM010365663.1:0-19321 GCA_002564305.1 Octomys mimax | reverse complement strand
ACTGGGCAAAGACTGAGCAGGCCACGCCTCTTTTTACAGCAACTCTGAGCACTCCTCTGCTGGCTACTTTGAAACTGTTTCACACTTGCCTAACGCTGCGGGGCTTACGGTCCACATGCTGGGCCCTCCGTGGACCATCCCATCCCTATTATATGCAAACCAGGTGCTTGCAGGGATACTAGACAGAAGGGGTAAGGAGCCACCAACCACTCATCCTGCAGGTGCCTAGGTTTGTGCATGCCCAGCAGTCCTGTGAGATGCAGCTGGGACACAAGTTCTGGTCACATTTCAACAGGAAGTTGTTCCTCATAAGAACCCAGGGACAGTGATGGTGTAAGGCCCAGACTTAACCATATGGGGAAGGGATGAATAGCTTCAGCCCAGGTGGGTGAGCACTGGCCACTTCTGCCTGCCCACTCCATGGCATCTTGTCCATGACTGTGGTCTTTCTCTGCAGCCTGGGAGGACACTCAACTCCCCAGAGTTGTGAACGTGGGTGACTTCCCTCTCACAGCCACCTGTGCCAGCAAGGTCAGCATCACTTTGACTGCTTCCTCTCTTTAAAGCAGAAGGGCCAATGCCTGTTCAGGGTGTCCCTAGGCTGTAGCCAGAGATGCCCTCCATGGGTGTCACCTGCCCCTCTTGCTATCATCCTTTCTGGTGACTATCAGTCCTGTCACCTGTCCCTTGGAATGGGTCTTCCACTGTCCTTTCCTTCTCACCTTCCCCTTCATCTTGGATTAGCAGTCACTTACTGCCTCTGATCTAGACTCCTGTCAGTTTCCTCCTGGGCTTTCTGCTTTCACTTCCCTTCCACTCCTTTTGCCACACAGATCTCTTTTCCCTGGAGATGAATGTGAACTATTTTTCCACAGCAACTTCTCAGATTATATTTTCTCTTCTTTGCATAGTATTCAGTTCATTCTACAAGTTGACAGCAAATGACAAGAATTTCTTGTCCATCCAAAATACCATGAGTGTCTTCACTTACTGAGTGCCATCTTCCACAAGAAGCACCCCCAAGTTCCCTACACGAACACACTGGCTTCCTCTTCTGTGTCCCTCTAACGAACTGCAGGCAGAAGCTTTGTGACCAGTGTTCCAGATCCTGATCTCACAAGGGATCTGTCTTTAGTTCCCGTAACAGGTCTAAGCTCCTTGGGGGCAGAGATCCTGATGAGATTCTGTCAAGGTTGAGCACTATATCCTGTGCACGCTTAATGACTACATGCTAGATGAGGCCTGGGAGGGAGGGATGCCAGGTCAAAAGCACCAAGGAAAAGGTCGTATTGTGGACTCTTCCTTGATCATGAATGCTCTTTGCTGCATGGCTCTGGCCCTGCATTTTCTGACTGTCGGGACATGCCCTTCCTAGCCCCTTGTGGCTAAACAAGGCCACATAGGTTGCTGTGACCAGTGAGCCACATGCTGAGTGACATTGTGGCTTCCAGTCCATCAGCAGCCAACAGAAGTGACATGGCAACTTCCAGGATAGATCATCATTTCCTTGATGGGACGAAGCCATCTGGAAGACTCTTTGTCACTCTGATGGTGACAAACAACTTCAGATGGCACCTGCCTCACCAGTCAGGGTTCCTGATGTGACAATGAGCAGATAGTGTACCACATCCCTTGGTGAGCACAGTGAGGGAAAGACAGAACTGCTCCAGGCCACGAGGACTGGGTCTGCTCAGTGCTGAAGCACATCCCTTCTATCCAAGTGGCAAGGGTCCTTTGGGTCTCCCTCTAATGGCTCATTCTGATCTTACACTCAGCTCTTTCAGCCAGGGACAGCTCTCTCTTGCCAGCTTCTGTCCCTGATGATGGTCCTCATCTTTAGCCCCCAGACTCTTGTAGTAACTGACAGGACTCCCGTGTCTGGGGTTTTGCTTTCAGTTTTCTGTTCCCAGCTGGTGGCCTCTGGGTCTCTGAGCTCATGGCTGGGCATTCTGGCCCAAACAGTTGTGGTGGGGTCCTGCCCTGTGTGCAGGTGCTACGGAGGATGTCCGAGTGTGTGCACAGATTATGCAGCACTAAGCTCAAGAGGAAAGGGCTTTTTGCAAGAATCTCATGACAGTTCACTTTGCAGAAGTGAAAGAAAGCACACATCACAGAGAAGGAGAAAACTCTATATAGTGAAATAGGCTTTTTCTGCAAAAACTTCTCGGGGGGGGGAGTCAGGTTGACTACTTGGTTGATTGACTGATTTGGCTTTGATATACAGAATCTCAAAGGCACAGAATCTACTCTAAAATACATTTCTTCTCTTTTATTTTTAACTACCAAAGAGGGAAAAAGGGGGAAAAACCTCTAATTTTTTAGCAAGGCTAGTCTCACTTATATTAACTATAAACAGGAGACCTAAATTGTAGTGGAAAATGTTAATGTGGAATTCTCTGTACAAAAATTATTAAGAATTTCCAGATGGTGACAGTAACACGTTCGTTTAGGTGTGGCACCTTTCTGAGCACCAGGACCTGTGTGACAGCACCATAGGGCCAGCTCTACCTGCAGCACAGGAGCCTCCCAAGATTCTAGAACATTCTGTGTGCTTGCATACTCTGTCTCTGCATTATATTCCATGGCCTCTGAGAGCACAGGGCTGTGACAGGTGAGTTGGATGAGTATAACTCAAGGAGAAAAAGGGGCTCTCCAACAACCACTATTATTTGTCCCCACAGTTATCTCCTTATGATCACACAGGGTGTGTCACGACAACCACCTCCTCAGGCAGCAGGACAAAGGACCTCTGTGGTCAAGGGTGTCTATCTTGGGTTTCCCATCTGTGATGTTCATCTGAGCTCTATCAACCCCCCAGTGCTCAACAAAGAAGCAGGAAGTGAATATGAGGGATGCTCAAAGGCTTCTTCTTGCACATTGAGACAATGCAAGGCCGACAGTGTGTCGAGGCTGGTCCACTGTCCATCGAGGGTGGCCATTCTCCTGCAACGGTCTCATAGGCCACAGCTTCCATCACACAGACTCTGACCAAACTGTTATTAAAATTCACAAGGGTGCTGCAATGGGCTGTTCCCAGACTCATCCCTGAGTTCCTGTGCTCGGTCTGTGTTTTGCTTCTTATGATGCAAATCTAAGAGGCCTCTGAGATAAATTCTGTGCTGAAGCTGGGCAAGGGGGAGCTTTTGCAGGAAGTAGCAGCATCTTCTGCTCCTTAGTCCCTGTGGCACCTGTAGCTTAGAGCTCTGCTCAGGTCGGGGCATGGAGGATGAGCCAGGGGAGTGCAGGAAGCCCCAGAAGTCATTTGCAGTGCAGTTTGCAGCAGGTCTCAATTTGTCTTGGAAGTCACAGCTGGGTACATGAAAGTGGGGTTTTGAAAAGCAGGCAAGCTCAGTGCCCTTGTGACTCATTTGGGAAGACCAGAGTCCACCCTGAACGTTGCTGGCAGAACCGCCTCTGCTGCTGCTGTTCATGGCCTGGCTGCTGAGAGCCTCAGCCAGGGAAGCACTATACAGGCAGACTCGAGCCACAGCCTTGGGCTCTCACCAGCTGCTCTGAGCCCACCCAGACACACCCACACTGCCCCTGTGTAGCCAAGAGAAAGGTCCACAGAGGATCACTCCAGGGACCTTTAATAACATTTACTGATGCATATATCTTGCAGCTACCAAGCTTGTTAGGACAGTGACACACAACCACAATTAAAGTGTGAGCTGCCACTGGTCTGATGAGGCTGCCAACAGCTCTCATTTGTTCTTCCCTCTGGGCAGGAGGATCTCACGAGGACAGAGGCATTTGGGACACCCGCATGCTGCTGGGATCTGCCCTGACTCTCCTCTCAGCTTCCTGGGTAACTGGGGAAGCTGGCAGTTTGGCTTGGCCACTACTGTGGTCCGCTCTTCTTCTGTGACACCCTACCTGTCCCCCTCCCCAGCTGTGCAGCCTCTGCCCAGAACAGGTCACGGGAAGTCTGCAGGTGTCTGGGCAAGCCCGCTTCTGTCTCCCTTTCAAGGTTGTTGCTGGCACCCGGCAGGTTAGGGGGTGCCACTCACAATCCCCTTTTCCCCTGGAATCCTGGAATCCCAAGTGAGTGAGCAACTACGCTTGAGTGTTCTAGACTCGTACAAGTCACATCCCTGCTCTGCTGGGGGCCTTTCTACTTCTCATTTTGGAACTGGACAGGGCAGTGAAGCCAGGAGGGGCGGCTGGTGAAGACCAGTCATTATGGAGTTCTGCTCCTTTGTGAGTCATCAGGAAATGTGTCCAGAGTGCTCAAGGAAGCAGGTACCGAGAGAAAAGGGTCCCGATAACTTGAGCTTGGTAGGGTTAGATGTGCTCACCCGCCAATACGGGAAAGACCACTTAAGATGCTAATTTGGAAAAGCAGAACTAGGCAAACAGGACTGCAAAGGGCAACAGTTTTTCTTGTAACCCCCTTGACTGTCTACTACTAAGGAGTCCTCAGAGCACAAGGCATGCAGTGTTGAGGGAGTCCAGGCAAGCTGGGACGCTAGTCACCCTGTAGGTGGCTTTGGGTCAAGCCTTACCCTTGTGGCATGCTGAAGTCATCATCTAAGCTTGGCAGCCATACTCACTCAGCCTGAGCAGAGCAAGCTCCAGAGCGAGTGCCACAGGGACTAAGAAGCAGAAGATTCTGCTCCTTCCAGCAAAGCCCCCCTTGCCCAGCTTCAGCACACAATTTATTGGATACCAGCCTAGACACCCAAAGGGCCTGGTATGCGTCCTAACCATACAGGAATGCGGACCATGAACAGGAGCCTACTCTGAGGCCTTGTACCTGGAGAGAGACCTAGTGGTACCTCACCTGCCAGTTGGCAGCTGAGAGGCCCCAGCTGACCACACCTGAGGCCTGAGTAGGGCTGCTTTGAAGGACTACAGGATGCTGAGTCTAAAATTCTTTTGACTTTCAAGCCCAGGACATCCTCACTTCCTATTGTTTTTGCAGAATCTGCTCACAGTAACCTTGACTTCATGACTTTGAGGTTTAAACCCAAGACAGCCTGACCAGAATTCTTAGTGTCTGTGTGGGACTCTGTCTGGGGGCCTCAGGAAGGAGGAGTTACCTAGCTCTTGATCATTCCCCTAACAATTTTGGGGAATGTATGGCAAGAGTTTGAGCCTTCTTTGCTGAGTCAGTGACCTATGTTTAGTTCTATATACCTGGTCTGGTCTCTGTCTGCAACTCAGGAACAGGACTTCCAGATTTCCTGAGACAAAGGCCCATCTTTTGCTGTTCAAAAATCCCCTTCTTCCATACCTGAGTTTATGCTACTGAGGGGATTCATGGGGGATACTCAGATCACTTCCAGAAAGTAAGAGAGGACAGAGACAGAGTTCATTCATGTGGCCAGTGAGCTAGCCAATTGTGGTCAAAGCTTCCTTACAATGAGGTTCAGGAGCTGCACCCCAGCTCCATAGGAAGATGCTGCACTTGGGGACCTCACCAGATCAAGCCACACGTGCCTTCACTCATTCTTATTCTTGGTAATAAAGCAGGAGTCATTGACTCAGAACGGCTTTCTGAGTTGTGCACTGTGTCAAAACTCAGCAAACTGTTAAACCTCAGGCAGTTGTAAGGCCCCAGCTTTGTCACTGGCCAGGCAGAGGTGTGGGCAGCCTGGAGACACCGATTACCATATGGATCTGAAGTGAGGCCGCCTTGCTGCAGATCTTGCCCTTTAATTCATGTTAAATGCAGGTGGTTAGTGTCAGAGCTGAATGGAATTGTAGGACACTGGTAGGTATCAGAGAATGGTGTTCGCAGGTAGGCTGCTTATCAAACAGAGAGCTTTGATGGTTGGTAAGTATTAGCGAAATGGCCCGAGCCAACCCAAATAAAAGATCCTTTGTCTCTCACCACCTCTTCATGTCAGCACAACACAATAGGGGAAAGTGATCCAGGATGAAAAGACTGGATGCTCCAGGCCTGGGGAGGGTACAATAGCACAGTGCAAACTAGACCACCCATTGGGAGGGGAGGGAGGCGGAGAGAGGAAAGCTCAGAGCCCAGCTGAAGGTAGTGAGAGGAGGAAACGAAACCGATTCACAATGCCTCTCATTTCCCCCATCAAAATCAGAATTTTCAAGAAGTTTGATGCATATAATATGTACAGGGGACAGCATTAAATGTATTGGATGTCCACCATCACAGGCTTTTCTAACCACTAAAAACACAGGTCTCAGCCGCCCGTGGAAAGGTTGAAATAAATCACAATGTAGCATGTAGAATCAAGGTGACCGTCGGTGGGTATGGGCATGAAACCTAGACCTTCATCCCCAGCTTGACATGGCTTTGTGGGGCCTGCCCAGTCTGAGCTCTTGGGTGGACCCGCGAAGGCCTTGCTGTGCATCTGCACCCCAGCTTCTCTGTCTGCCCCTGCTACCTCCTTCACTCGTACTTCCTCACCAGCACTTCTGCCACCTAGATCCTCTCTCATAGCCCATTTATCCAGCTTCCTTGGAGCCATCTTCTATTACTATGATTTAACCTGCAGCAGTCTTCCAAACTCACATGTGAAGGCCTGATCTCCAACCCACGGTGCGGGGGAGATAGTGAGTGTTTAGGAGGCTGGGGCTCCGGAAGGGAATCAGGTCACTGTGCATGCCCTTGAAGATGATGTTAGGAACCTGGGTCCACTTCTTTTTTGTTGCTCGCTGACTGCCATGGAGAGGTGAGACGATTTTTGGCACTGTGTACCCCTTGCCATGATGTTCTGTGTCACTGTGAGGCCAAACCGAGGAAGACAGTGATCATGGACTGACACCTATAAATCGTGAACCAAAATATGTCTTTCCTCCTTTGATTGAATTTCTTGATGGAAGCTGATTACAACTTGTCTCTTATGTGATGTCCGTGAGTGCCTTTACAACTCTGCATGCATGAGGCAGCAGCACTTGCCCTGCATGGGTTCACCCTGAGTCCTGCATCATTCTGAGCAGGAACAGAAGAGATTTCTGGCAGCACAGTGACCCCAGGTGACAGCTGACAGAGACATCAGGACATTTGACCTACGGCATAGGGAGCTGAATTCAGAGAAGCATTCTTAGTTCTGACTTTCTGTGTAGGGGAAGCTCTAGGGCGTGTGAGCAGGGATGAATTTACTGAGGCTCCTTAGGTATCATCTGGGAGGCCTGGGTGTGGAGATGGGGTCCCTCCACACTGCTCTGTGCTGCTGATGCCAGAATCCATCCTGATGATGACTTTCCTGAGAAACAAGCAGGAGGAAGGACAGAGAGAGAAAGGGTGCAAGAGAGAAGGACGGAGCAACTGACTTATGCCAAGGGATTGCTTGGTCCTGCTGTCATTGTGACTGGGAAATTAGACAGTTTGCAGGGCAGGCCCAAGGCAGGAGCTGGGGAGGGCTGACTTGGCTCAAGCCCAAAGGTGGACTTGGTGGGATGCTCTTTTCTCCAGGAACTTCAGGCTGTGTTCTCAAGTCATCCTTCAATGGCTAAGGCCCACCACATTCACAAGTGACCCCTGTCCTCAAAGCCACAGGTGAAGGTAACTCCCATCTGAGAAAAACTAAAGTGACATCCAGTGTGGCACATGACCGAGGCTCTGGGGAATGTGACTGGCTAATCTGACACGTAAAATTAGGCACACCTCAGAGAACTGCATTTCTCTTCCACACACAGATGACAACAAGGCCGTGCTCCTATAAAACATGCCTCCACTACACCACACACAACTGGAAAGAACATGCAAAGCCCAGCTTCAGAGGACCGAGTGACCCTGGGGGGTGTCGCTCTCTATCTAGTGCCTTGGAGGCCTCGTGGGCAGCTTTAATCACCCTCAAGGCATCCTGTACCCTAAGTACTGTGCTGTGGAGTTAGCAGTGGGCATATGTTGGCCTGACTCGAAGTTCTGGGGTTGTGTGCTCTGTGCTGGGGGAAAAGAAGGAAGGAACACAACGTTTTTTGTAAATATACACATGTGCGTGCACACACACACACACACACCCCTCAATGGCCAACACCTCAACATCTCCCCAAGGCCATGCTGTCCTCATTCAGGACACAACCCTTAGCCACTTATAGCTGATGTGGGGTGACAGGGCTGAGTGAAGAGAATAGATTTATTTGGAATTATGGCATTCCAACTTCAGCTGCAGAAAGAATTCTGCAGTGGCTTGTGAGAAAGTGAGGCTCGGCAGGGGCCTCAGGAAGTAATGGTGGAGACGATTCTGGCCTCCAGACATCACATTCTGAATGCTCCTGTGGTTACTCTTGTCTTTCCTCCTGCCTTCCACAACCAGCCATGGTAAGCTGGTGTCAGCTGCACTGTCTGTGGACCAAGACAACAAGCAGGGTCCGCTGCACCCGACAGCACAGTGCAAGGTCCCGAGTGCCTCTTCTCCTTTGTCTCTCCATGGAGGAAGGCGCATGCCCCCTTTGCATTACCAGTAGGATTTGGCAAAGTTCTCTGCTCTTCTTCGAGCTGAATGGCCACACACTCAGAAGTGCACACCCCTTCGAGGCTCCCGTGTCCTTCCAGTCTGCAGCAGCAGCCCCTTCTGCATCAGATCTATCCAGGAGCCATAGAAGCCTCAGTATCTGCCCTGTGGCTCCGGCAGAGATGGCGCAGTCCTCTAGCTGCATTCAGTGGTCTGTGAGATACAAGTGTGATGGAAACCATAGAGCATTCCAGAGCCTGTGGCTCAGAAGCCCACACTGCCAGGCCTCTGCCCCGTCCCCTCAGCACCCCTCCTGGTGGCAAACACAGCTGCAGCACCCAACTGTGCAGGCCCAGAAAGCCCGTTCCTGAAGGGTGTACAGACATGAAATTGTTTCCAAGCTGAATGCCCACAAGAGAATAGTTATGAAAACAATGTATGGCAGGACGTGGCAGTGCACACCTGGCAGGATTGCTGCAAGTTTGAGACCAATCTGGGCTACAAAGTGAGGCATAGAGAAACTCTGTCTCAAAAAGACAAAAGAATTAAAAAGCAAACATAAATGAAAACTACGTCTAACCACACAAGAAGTTCAGTGTACCTACTGAGAGGAGTAAGATGCATGCTTGCCTAGAAGGGCAGCTGTGACATGTTGCCAACATAGCAGGCAAATGCATGCCAGTACAGGTTGTGTGATTTTAAAAGCCATTTTCTGTGCATGTCCCCATTATGTTGCTAAAGCTCTGTGCAGTCTTTGGGTCCTATGGTCCAGCACAGCAACAGGCCAGCCACAGTCTGGGTGCAGGCAACATGCTCTACTCACCCAGCATCAGCACGAAGCAGGCTGCATGTGCCTCATCTTCACGGGCTGTGCCCCCCCAGGATGGGCCTTAAAATCAGCAGCTAAAGCAATGGACACAGAAGAGTGGGCATCTGGCCTGGGACTCTGGAGTCATGTGGCTGAGGACATGGTAATTCAAGTGCACAGGTGGGAGGACAGTGTCCTCTGAGGGTACTGCTCCACCCACTTTGGCCCTTCTGTCTGTGGCACTGCCAAGCTGCCAAGAGCAGATGGCTGGCGACTACTCTGGCAGCCACAGATGCACCGCTGTGACCCACTGTGTTCTACAAGCGCTCATCAGACACTGCCTGAGGCTGCTGCCTGTGGATGTGCCCTAACAGAGTCCCCAGACAGTCCCCATGCAGGGTCACACCTGGGCTCCTCACTACCAGGCACCCACGCTCCACACACAATGAATTGGCTGAGGGGACTCTCCAGGGCACCTTCCTGGAAGCTGATTTCCATGCATCTGCCCATCAGGCCCTGGCAGAGCAGATGACTCAGGCCCCTGGCTTCACTGAGCTTTTGAGAAACTTGGTCCAGTGGGTAGGTGACAGTGACAGGAAGCTCCTCAGCTTAATGAAGGCTAAGCGGAGAAAAAGCCTCACAGTCTGCAGCTCTTCTAGACGCGTGATGTTAGAGCCAGAGGTGTAACTACAGTGATATGAGAACAAAGGCAGGAGGCTCCACTGACCCTACTGAGTGTTGCTGAGTGGACAGTGAACCAGCTGGCCACTGTGGAAGCCGACCCCCACATCTGAGCTATCTCAGGGTGGCTGCTGTGGACTCTCTTGTACTAGCTTCTACATGGACTTGTCCTTTATCACTTCACATGCTGCAATTTGAAGAAATGCCGAACAGCTTCCCAAAGTGGCCACACCAGCAGGACTGCACAAGGGTCCCCTGCACCCCTCTTCCAGCCAGGCTAGGGCCTCCTTCCTTGCTCCCCAAGTCACCCCAGCATGTGGAATGTGGTGTCTCCCGGTGGGTCTGACTTGTGTTGCCCTGACCACCAATCATGCTGTGGGGCTTGCCAACGTTCATTGCTTCTTTGACTAAATATCCATCCCAGCCCCCTTTCCCTGTATCAATAGGCTGATATTTTGTGTCTCTGTTGACCTAAATGTCCTGGACCTAAAGACCCCTGCCACACATGGGGTTTACAGATTATTTTCTTTCATGCCTGGACTGACCTTGTATTTTCTTGATGGACAAAGTTAATATCTCTAAAGTCCAAACTGTGTTTTTCCTTTTATTAGTGAATGTTTTTGGTGTCATAGCTGATGTGTACACACACGCACACACATGCACACACACACACACAAACACACACAAATACACACTCAAACTCATACAGATTATCTTCAATTTTCTCTTCTAAAAATTTACAAATGTAGCTTTCATTAGGGGGGAAGCTTGGCTTTGAGCTGGACTTTGTGTGTGGCGTGTGTGTGTGTGGGGAGGGACAGATCATCTCTGTGTTCTGAGTAGTCAGCATTTACATAACCTGAGTGAAACCCTTAACAGCATTCAGAGACAATCTGAGAATCAAACAGTCATAGCGCAGAGAGATATGGCGTCTCCCTTGAGGAACCCAGCTCATCACTGACAAAACTACCTGAAAAGTTTTATTTCTGAGCCTATTTTCTTACTATTGTTCCCTTAAATGAAGTAAACATTTCAAAAAGTAAGAATGGGTCTGGGTGTTCACGAGATGTTAGCGCAACTGATTATCTAGTGTGAAAAGTTAGCAGCTGCTACACACGAATTTCATTGTGGGAAATTCCTACATAGTCAGGCATTAAGTGACAAATATAAATATTAATCATGGAGATATTGGGCCTGAAAATAGCCTTTTAGAATGATAGGAAGAGGAGAGGGGAACCCCAAAAGAATCTGTTAAACTGAGCCTACAGATCCAAGAATATAAAATAGTGTTTAATGTTTCAGACTTCTAGGGATGGCAGAAATCTTAGAGGGACGAATCTCCCCACAGATAATACTGGGAAACTGGGCTTGTGTATGTACATAAATATATATACACACATGCATGCATGCAGATGTATAAACACGCACACATGTATGTATGCTCCAAGAAACAATGGTGACCTTGTGGCTCCACAAACACAACCAGTTTCTACCCTGGACTTTGCCGCTGCTGCTCCATTTAGCTGGCACGTTGGACACTCATTTCCTTGTCTCCCTCTTTTCTCCATCAGGCACCACATAGTAGACCCCCTCCACGCGTCTTCTCCCCAGGGGAATATGAGCTCCTTGAAGGGAAACACTTGGCCTTAAGCAAAGGTGTGGGGGTCTAGAACAGCGCCCGACACTAGGGGGCGCGCAGTGAATACTGCTGGACAGAGAATGGGGCGCTGATTGGGAAGGAGGGATAGAAAGAGGGGATAGGAGGTAAAGTGGGGAAGAGACAAGGAAGGAAGGAAAGAGGAGGAAGAAAAAGAGGAGGTAAAGGAAGGGTGGAAAAGTGGAAGAAAGAGGAGAGGGAGGCGGCGAGGAAAAGAAAGAGGTGGAGGAGGGAGAAGAGACTGGAGACAGTAATGGGTAAGAAGCAGCAATGGTCTTTGGAGAAGTACGGGTCCAAAAATCTTCCTTAAATAGCCACTTGTGTGTGTCCTGTCCCCCTGCTTCCGGGGTTAGTGGGATCTGGCCCAGCTCCCCTTCTCTGAGTGCCCCCAAGGACCCCCACACCGCCTTTCCCCATGGAGTTAGCCTTCTCTCAGAGCGGTTTTCCCTGGCGGTGTCTGTCCCTATGCCTCTTGGGCACTGCCAGCTACAGAGGAGAAAGGCCGGGCCACCGGAGCTGGGATGAGCTCTGAGGCTGGGTTCCTGACAGGTCCCCTGAATCAGGTGCAGCTTTCCTTTCCTGGGTTTCTCAACTCTACTTCCTTTGTGGATTAGTTTAATCCTCAGAGCAAAACCAACCCACACTAACTCTCCCTTCCAGAGGACTGGAAAGGGGGTGAGGATGTGGCTGGAATCCTGGAGCCCTGCCACTGCAGTGTGAAATCACCAGGATTCATTTATGTCACACCCAGGGTTCTGGTTTCTGCGTGCTCATACATTCTGCATCTCAGAGATCTGATGGGCACTGGGACAGATCTGCCCAAGCCAAGCCTGAGGGAGGAAGGCAGCCAGGCTGGGCTGGGCTTGTGGGCTTCTTGGGCCAGGGGCTCCTTTCAATCCAGAGTAACTGGCTCTCTGGGTGCTTGTGCTTGATAAGTAATTTCTTTCATGTTGTACTAAGGGATCAGAATGGGCTGGAGAGTGACTGGCAGAGGTAGAGCTGGGTGCTCCTCCTGGGATACAGATCCCATGACAAGGACCCCAGCCTCAGAGGCCAGCTGTGGAAGCTGGAAAGGCGACTGTGGCACCTGGAGAGACAGGACAGGGCATCTGTTCAGAGAGCTGGTAGTCAGGGAACCATTTCCTGGCACAGAGGACTCAGCCCCCAGCTGGCCTCGCCTGTACCTTGCTGGGTTTGCACAGCCCCTACCCCACAGAGGGGCCTTGTGGACAGCAGAGCCTGTGTCCATGCCCCTGGTGCTGTGTCCCAGCATCCTCTAATGCTGAGCTTCCTTCCTTGAGGAATTTTGTTACCATATAAACAGGGTTTGAGAGGACTGAACCTGCAAAGCAGGGCTAGCTGCAGGCCAAGAGGATGGCTGGGTACAGCTTTTCTCTACACTGGCCTCCTGGGACGGCTCCTGGGACAGCTGCACAGCACACTAGTCAGCTCTCTGCCTGCTCTGTACCCACCTTGGGTGCTTCAAACACAGTAGCATGCTGTCCAGGGCCCTCAGCCAGTGCCTGGACCCCCAGCCACGCTCTTGGTCTTGGTCAGCCCGCTCAGCATCCTGAGGGTCACAGTTCTCTGCAGCAGCTGCCTCTATGGTTGATACATTGTGTCAACTTCAAAAGCTTCACTGAGAAACTCAGCTGTTCTACATCCTGGGGTGCAAAGAACTTGTCCTTTTGGCTCTAGGATGTTGTTCACTGTGTCAATTTGAGAAGTTTAGAAGTGTAAGGGATTCTGCAGGGGGCCAGGGTCCTCACTTTGTGACCATCCTTAGCTTGTGGAGGAGGAGGGCACGGAAATGGTGGGCATGCACGGATAGCCCTTGTACAATATAAAGGAGGAAAAGAGGCTTGTTGGCCCCCTTTTGCCCTTGCTGCTTTTGCGCTCTTCTGCTTTGAAGTGTTACCCCTTGCCACACTGCCCTGCCTTGAAGCCAGCCGCGTGTGGACTGAAACCTCCGCAAACTGAGCTAAACAAACCTTTCCTTCCATAATTTTTGGTGTTGGGTACTTTGTCTCAGAGGTGAGAGAAAAGACACTGTGACGTATAAGAAGAGCCTTAGTGAACATGCCTACTGTGAGCATCCCGCCTCCTCCTCCTCCCGCCTCCTCTCTAGCCAACCTTGTTCCAGTGGGAAGTCCCCCAGCACTGGCGATTGCTCTTAAGAGAAACAGAGAACAGGGAAGGAAGGGGAACAGGGCTGCCTTCAGGGTGTCCTGTGCTCTTGCTCCGGGAATGACCTCGGTCTTCACACAGCACCCTGGATGAGGAAAGCACTTGCTGTGTGCTTCAGAAGCCCTATTATGTCTTCCTTTCCATGGTGTGGCCATTCCATTTTCTTTTTTTGAATTATTTTCTCCATGAGGTGGCTGGGTATTGAACTGAGGGCTTTTCCATGGAGCTACATCCTCAGGCCTTTTTTTTTTTTTTCTTTTTGAGACAGAGCCTCACTAAACTTCTGAGGCTGGCCTGGCCTTGAACTTCTTTCTCCTGCCTCAGCCTCCTAGAGTGCTGGGATGTCACCACCATGCCCCCCTACAAGGATGGTTTTACAGAATGTTCCTTTTATCAGGAGGGCAATGATTATGTTATTTTAGAGCATTATATTGTGATACTGATTACATTGTTATATAGACCAATGTCTATAACATATTTAAAACACTGCAAAATATCACATTATAGACATTGTATGTTATAAGAACATTGTTTCAAGTAAAACAGCTTTTTCTCTTTCTCCAGTGCCCCATCTTCCTAACCTCAGTCTCATTTGCTCTTTCTCTGCACCCAGCAGACTCACTTTCCCACCACCAGCCATGACACACTCCACGGGCAGCACCTCTGTCCTCAGATGCCTCGCCCTGCCCCTGCACTACAACCCCTGAGGAAGGCAGGGTTTCCCCCGCATGGGAAGTCAGTGCCAGTGACTCAGATGTGGGGACAGTGAGGGACCTCAGAGCTGGTGCCATGGCAGCCCTGCCTGCCACTCCACAGGCACTTGGGCCCAGCGTCTTGCTGTAGGCTGTGTGCTTCTGCACTGGGGCAGAAGTGCAGAATCATTGCCCTGCACCCCCAAGGGCTTCCTAGCTGCAGCCACTGGAAGCTCTGTCAGCACTGTGGGTGTCAGCTGCGTGTGGACTGCTGCAGTGCATCCCTAATACATCACAGCCCTGGGGAGAAATCCTTTCATGTGCCTCAAACCATCCTTGTCTGCCTGAACAGTCTGGGATGGCTTCTATGTAGAACGCCCCAAAGCACCGCATGAGCTCAGGCGAGGGACTCCTGGAGGGTGATTTGATCACAGGAGCTTGGAGAGAACTCGCTCGCTAGCTAGAAGAGGAATGTCACCTAGGTGTGGCCTTGGGAGGGGCATCCCCTCCCTGCTCCTCCCTTCACTCCCTGCTTTCTTCCCTCCACACCCTGAGCAGCTCTCCTCCTCCAGGCCTCTGCCATGCGGCCCTGCCTTGGAGCCAGCTGACCATGGACTGAAACCTCTACATTGTGAGTCATAATAAACTCTCCTCCTTTACCATGAGGGTGTCAGATATGTGTCTCAGTGACAAGAAAGTGACTTAGACACTGTCCCATCTGGGGTAAGAATGTCAACATGAACACAAGAGGGGGACAGGGACACCTGGCCTATTGTGCAAAGTCTCTGGCCCCACAGGCTGTGAGGCTTGATGCCTTTGGAGTCCTGTGTCCTACTGTGGCAACTGTGCTGCTAACATACAAGAGCCAGGCACACAGATCCTTCCTGGAGAGGAAGCTCACAGAGGGGAGGCAGAGCCTGTGGTGTGGCTTCCCTCACCTCGAAGCCATGGGAGCAGCTCCTAGGGCAGCAGTGGGGAGGGAAATGAGTGGGAGGGGTTGTGCAGCAGCTGTCTTTCAATATTTGCAAGACCCTCCCTGGGGCTCTGCTCTATCCCCTCAAGCTGAAGCTGCATCCTCCTCTGAAGATCCCTGACAGGGCACTTATTCCTCCCCTTGGACTAGCAGAGGCAGAGCTCTTCCCTCTGTGCCCGAGGCCTGTCAGGGTACATGCATTTGCTCGCAAGCATGAGGCCAGTGATGGCAGAATTCACACCCTTCACAGGGATTTGTAGGTACCAGGCCCCAAAGACATGCTTGCCGAACAGAGGACTGCCTTTTATATTGAAATATTTAAGACAAATTTAAAACAAATTCATTTCACTAGGAAGATATGGATCAATATTGGACAACATGGACACTCTGTTCTTGGGTTGCCTTAGTTTTTCAATAGTTTGTAACCTTCAGAAATTACTAGGTCATCTTTGGATTTAGAAGGTACCATGATATGTTCTCAGATTCTTGCAAATCAGTTTCTCCAGTGCATACAACTGAGAGGTCAGAGCTTGTCAAAATTTTTGGCATCGAATATGCACACAATGGATTTCAAAACAACCATGTTTTGGAACTATTGCCTAGTATAAAAGCTTAGCAAATAGATAGCTTGATATTTTCATTACTCTGCTGGAAGTAATAGAGTGTATTAAAATAAAATAAATTCTGACAGAATTAGGATGGATACCACTTGGTATAGCTAGTCTTTACAGTTCACACACATGTAAATCTGCATACATCCTTCTGAAATTCACCTCAAAAATCCAAACTTACTAACAAGTGATCTGAGAGGGATCTTTACAAACTAGCAATAGTGTAGTAAAACAAATTGGAAGAGGAAACTTGAGCCAAGCTTTCTTATTGAGAAGAAACTACAGTTAATCTAACAGAAAATTATTTATAAATGGACCCACACCATTCATTTATACTAGATAAGCAGGCATTTATGAATGAGCAGGGCTCAGGCCAAGCTGCTCCGTGGGGGTTCAGTTCCCAGGATGTGGAGAACACATTCTCCTTAGGAGCTCTTACTGCACGTGGGGACCACAGCACAGACCCCAGGCACCCTGCGGCATGTTCCTGGCAAGCTGTGGTTGTTGTCTTTTGGTAATAGATTTTTAGTTTTTTCTTTTTCTTTTTCATTTTCCTTTTTATTTAAAAAATATCTTAAAAAAGAAACATGGTGGCCAAGCCAGGTGGCCCATATAAAATAAAGAAAGCCCACTCTGGACCATCCACAGTAAAATCCACCAGATAATAGTGTGATGCTAAGGAGGGGGATGCTCACCACTTGGTGGCCCAGGGCCTGCATCTGCTCCAGGGGACACCAGAGGGATGGAGAGTGGCCCTGGATTCCAGCTGCCAAAAACTGGCTATCTGCCTGGCACCCTCTTTAATTGTGTTTCTGGGGCAACAGAGCTTGGAACCCCCACCAGAGCAAACCTCTGGGTCTTCTTGGAACATGTGTGTAGGGAGACAATTGCAACGCTAAGCCCTCAGAGACCTAGGTAGGAAAACGAAGCATTCTTCTTCCTTACTTTTAACCGTGAGGTACATGGACTTGCTGACGTCCGCGCCCACATCGTTGCTGACCTTGCAGAGGTAGTACCCGCTGTCTTCCTCCACGACATGCTTGATCAACAGTGACCCGTTGCTAAGGACCTGGATGCGGCCATTCAGGGCGATTGGCTGGAACTGGGGCACCCCAGCACCTGGAAGGGCACGGAAAGGAAGAACCATGATGCACACCTCAGCGAGAACACAGCAGGCCATCTGGATGGAGGGGAGTTAGGCTCAGGCGACATAGAGGGTTTTTCTCCTTCCTCCAGTGCCGAAATTCCTATTTGGAGAAAAGCACATTTATTTAAAATGACAGCATTTCAAAGAGATTCAAAAATAAGAGTATTTTCAGATGGTTTCTATAGAAAAAGCTGAACTTGATAAGTGTTAAGTAGCTGATAAATTATTCAATGATATTGCAGTAGAACAACCACAGAAGTAGACATCTCTCACCATACTAAATTCCTCCTGTTCCCAGGGACTTCTGTGAGTGTAAATGAGGCAGTGATCCAGGGATGTGGCAATTGAAGTCCTAGCATGGCACACACAAGTGAGGCTGGAAGAGAATGTGGGGATTGCAGATTTCCTTCTAAGTAGGCTCATGTTCCAGGAGACACTGTATGCTGTGGATGCCACTTAATGTTATTTACCTAAGTGTGTCAGGTTCTGTATGAACACTGCAGAGCCAGCCCAGCACTTTTCTCTCTGGGCTCCCAGGCAAGAAGAGGATGGCACAGATGGGACATGCTGACATCATGGGGGGACTCCTGTGATAGATGCATGTGAAGCATTTCTGAAAAGAAAGCATTTTGGGAATAATGAATCAGAGGAAGAAGGCCCTGAAGGATTCCTGGGAAAACGGGTGTGGGTCATCTGCCCCCCTCCCCACCCCCCACTCCCCCCACCTGCCCCAGGAAGACTTCTCTCTTCTTTGGCTAGAGTTGGGAGCCCACAACGACTATAGCCCACAGTGGTGGGGTTCTGGGGTGAGAGTATGTGGATGTTCCTGCAGGAGCTCATAGTGTGTGCTGAGCTGGGTGCTGGGGCAAACTGCTGGGAGGCCAGCTGTCTGCATGCCCCTCCTGCAGGGAGGACACTGACAGAAGGAGGGATGCTCTTTCCTTGCTCTGTGCCCAGCTGATAACTTGGAGCCTGGTGGCACTGGAGCTTTGGGTGACAGACTATGGATGTGCCTTCCCGGAACCACAACAGAGACACAAGGACTGTATCATGGCACCTAGCAGAACTTCCTCACTGAGGTACCGGAAGTGGATCATACCTCTAGCGACCTTCTGCACTAAGTAACTACAAAGACACTCTCTTTTGCTAAGGCTGCATAGAAAAAAAATGCTTTCCTTATTCTAGCAAGGAAAATCTCTGTTAATCTGAAAAATTTTTTTGGAGTTGTCTTTGATTAAATCATAAATTTGGAGTCACAGACAACTGGCAAACTTTAAAAGAGGTGTGAGTTGCATAAGGTAATTTACCTTTGCCACATGAAAAAGGGAAGAGGTCAGGGCATACAATCAGGTGGAGCCTAAAGAACTGGAAATAACTGCAGCTTAGTTCCATCTCTACAGTTCTCCTCCCTCTTCCTCGGTCTATCTCCCTTCCTCTCTTTCCCTCTGTCCTCTCTCTTATTGCTGAGGATTGAACCCACTACCTTCACACCAAGCCATATCCCTCTATTTGCTTTTTGATTCTGAGACAAGATCTTTATGTCACTAAGTTGCCCATACTTGGCTTGAGCCTGTGATATGTATCTTGCTTTCTTAGAGTGCTGGGATTGCAGGCGTGCACTGCCATGGCTGGCTCTCTACTTTTTACTTTTTTATACACAATAATCAAAATCAATAGAAAATTATGAGACACATAAAAGAAGAAGAAAGAGAGAGAGAGAGAAAAGAGAAAGAGAAAAAGAGAGGAGACAGAGAAAGGGAGACAGAGAGAGAGAGAGAGGAGACAGACAGAGAGAGAGAGAGAGAGAGAGAGAGAGAGAGAGAGAGAGAATATCAAAAGATCCCTATAAGGAAAAGTTAGAACTACTGGACAGAGACTTTATAATCATTATGATTAATAGGCATGAACTCATGGAAGGATTCAGATAAAAAAGGAAAACTATAAAATAGAAACAGCCACAAAATAATAGGAACAACTATAGTGTTAGTTATTGTTTAGATGTGGAACATCCCCCTCAGCCACCTGTGCTCAGAGATGGGGCACTTGAAGAGTGATTCGATCATGGTGTGCTGTGCTTACCACTCTAGAGTCCAGGGATAATTATGCTATTAGAGGGGGCCTGGTTAGCAGGGCCAGTCACTAGGGGCATGACCTGGAAAGCTGTGTGTCCCTCTTGTCTCCTCCTCCTCT